>NMUG010006033.1:0-12803 GCA_002855965.1 Monotropa hypopitys | reverse complement strand
TCAATAACTGATTTTATGAATGTCATAAAGAACTTGATCTTTGAGATATCAACGTGGGATTTGTATCGTCGGTCGGTTATGTAACCAACTCAGGTCTGATATACCTCCACTTGAATTCTCGGAAGATCAATTCCTTCAAAGATAAAAAGAGAGAAGAATATTGATATATTAAAGAATCAATTTTCGGATATCGACGTGTGATTTATACGGCCGGTCGGTTATGTAACCAACTAAGGTCCGATGTATCTCCACTCGAAAGCTATAAGATTTATTCTTTAATATATGAATATTAAGATCAATTATTGAAATGTGATTACATCGCTGCGATTTAAAAGAAATGTGTATTCATATACCTTGACGGAATTACAAATGGTGGAGGATAAGTTCGCCGATTTCAAATCGTACGATTATAATGACGTACAGTATCCGGGCGCCGCCCCTACTAATACGAAACTATAATCCCGAAACGGTAACCGGGACTTTCCTAAAATGAAATGAGAACTTATACAAATGATTTAAAATTTAAATGGAGGATGGATTGTTTGACGGAATTTCGGCAGAGGTTCGGCTAGTCGGTATGGTTTTTCGGCTTATCGGAAAGGGTTTGTTTTGATGTTTGGATTTTGGGTTTGAGGATTTGGGTTTTTGGTTGCTGGATTTTGTATGTGGATACTGATTTGAGGGAGTTTTGGTGGGATGAGGAGTGACTAGGATGATTTTAGGAAGGCTCGGACCTGATCCGGGCTAGGTAGTATCGGTTTTGGAAAATAGAGAAGTATTCTGATTTGGACAGAATGTGGAGAGAGCTTAGGCAGGGATTTTACACCTATCGATCTTCTTCCTCAATGGCCAAGGAGTGGCCATTTTTATAGGGCTCTGTCGCACCTATAGGTGCGATAGTGACGTCATCATTGCAACCAGCTCCTTTGGATGGGAGCTGGGGTGGTTTGGCACATTTTGGATGGGTTTGGATGATTTATTCGGGCCTAAAAACATCCTTTCCCTATTTTAGAGAGGTTTGTCTTTTATTTTCCAAAAGATTTATATTCTAAACCGAAATCTCCGAGCTGCCCTCTCTGCGATGCCGCGGGTCCCGTTGCTGAGAAGACTGACGTTGCCACAATTTTTATTGGCTTGAATCATGAATTTTAAAATTGTCGCCGCTGAAATCGGACGATTCTTCAAGAGCCGCTTATTTTCCGACCCTTTGTCCTCACACAGAATTCTTCGGATTGTGCTCGTCTCACCATCGCGAGGTAATTTGCAGAAACTGATTTGCAGTAAATCTTTGTCTCTTCGTCAAGACTCCATGAAAAATCGGTTTGCACATTTTCGACCCGTCTTGTCATTCCTTGATGCTCCGAACATAATGACATTCGGATCCGAATAAATCCCGTATTTTCACCCGATGACGTTGGTGATCATGCAGATTTTTCAGTAATGACTTTACGATTGAATTTTCATTGAGAGATTGAATTTCGGACATTCACGTGAGTTTCTGTTGATACCGGCCTGTAACGCCCGTCGTGCGTCAACTTCTTCGGTGTCTGCTTGCCGTTTGTCATGAACTGCACCTCGTTTCCAGAATCTAACTTTAGAGAAATGTTCTTGACATTTTTCCAACATTTGTTTGTCGATAAGTCATCTGTGTTGATTGCCGATGTTTGCTCGTGAGGAGGTTTAGACATGCCGGGAATATGTTTTGATCCGTTCTGAGTCCGATTTGGCCGGTTCTGAAGTTGACTGATTTATTGTGGCCTTGACTTGACTGATATCAGGTAGTGAGCCAAAATGGGGTATCAACACCAATGATGCAATTTTTATGTTTATACCATTTCAGATTTGTGCTAGATCGGAGTTTTGATTTCTAAACTCATTTTTGGGAAAACCCATAGGTTTAGGATTGATTCTTTGAAATTGATTGTAATTAAAGGTTTTAAAAGAGTCTTAATCATATACATGTCCTTAGATGTTAGAGACACTTTGTCATTGATGAATTTGAGGTTTGGAGGTGTTTGGAGAGAGTTTGGCGAAGTTAGGATCGTTCTTGGTCGAAAAATCCCGTTTTGCAGATTTTGGAGCAGAAGGGAGTTCAACCAGTTGGGGTTCATTGTCCAACCGGTTGGGATGTGTTGAAGGGGGGCCAAACGGTTGGGGGATCGGTTGGGGCTGGGTAATGCTAGCCCAACCGGTTGGGAAGTCAAGTCCGACCGGTTAGGAGGGGTTCTGTCCGAAATTTTGGTTAAGTCATTGGGAGATGAAAAATGGCTAAATAATATTATAAAGAGATAAGTTTTGGTACGTTAAGACATGTAAGGTTTGATTAATGTCTTTCTATTTATTTACCAATTTATAATTGTAATGTGGACTGAAATTGGTATTGTTTTGACAAGGACACTTGAGAAAGGCGTTGAGGCATCCCTCAAGGGCAAGGAAAATGGTTGATCAAGGCAAGAAAAAGGTTTGAACAACGGTGCTGGTGAGTGTATGGTTATGGTATATTGAAAGTACTTTGCATGACTTTCAAAGTATATGTTTTCTTAGTTTAATTGTTGAAGGCATCTTTCACATGTTCTATGTTATGTTTGGTTTGAGATGTAAGGGAAGCATTCTTTGTTCATGATAAATATACTTGGACGTTTACTTCTTGTAGACTACACGTTATACATGTGAGTGAGTTGTACATAAATTGTATTGGGGGAAGAGCATATTATAATATATATATATATATATATATGCACCTTAGAACGAAAGTTCTTGCAGACTACACATTGGACGTGGGAGTGAGTTTTCTCCGGGTAATACACCCATATTGGAGAGGGGTTATACCCCAGATTGTTATCCTTGTGATACACCTGATGAGTGTGTTGGGCACACGAACTATCACATATAGTGATAGCTATTTTGAGAAGGAAAATGGAAAGTTGTTTTGAAAAATGGGCTGCGGCCATATACATATGTAAAAGCATGGGATGCATCGGGTTGGATGTTGGTGTTTTAGGGTTTGCACCCTTATTCTTGCAAAGTTTAATTCTTGCATGTTTTATTTAAATCCCTTGCAATTTTGAA
This sequence comes from Monotropa hypopitys, assembly GCA_002855965.1. NCBI lineage: Eukaryota > Viridiplantae > Streptophyta > Magnoliopsida > Ericales > Ericaceae > Monotropa > Monotropa hypopitys. The sequence continues at coordinate 9,734 of NMUG010006033.1, read as the reverse complement.
ATCAATATATCCTATTCACACTCTGGTTTCCTTGTATTTTTCTTAAATGCTTGGAAACTAGGTATTGGAGCTAGCGGTCCACTACGTAGCTTGGTGAGGTGATTTTGGAAGCATAGCTTGGGAAGGATGGATTTGAGGCATGGCTTGAAGGAGATGACACTTAGTATGTGTACCTGGTAGTTGGTTTTGAGGAACCATGTTTCTTTTATAATTGTACTTTTGCTCTTTCTTTTAGTACATGTCCCTTAGAAACAATCTTCGGTATTTGTGGTTTTGTTAGATGGAAAGCTATGGTGTTGGGTTTTTCATTCACACTCGATGTTAGTTGGATGTTTTGCTTTAAACTTGTTAACTCTTGGGTTTAATTGTTAATAAAAAATTTTATTTCCGCATAATTTTTAGTAAGTTTTGGTTAGGGATGTTACAACTTGGTATCAGAGCATAGGTTTTAGGTCCGAGTTAAGGGACCATGTGATGCATGGAAACTGTACTTGAGGTATGAGTTTGAGGAAACTGTTAGAAGTTGGGGTGTTAGTGTTTTGGGACTATTATGCGTGTCATTGACACCCATGGGACTTGCGTTGAAATCCTATTGGAAGAACGCCTGATCAACGTTCTCTTCCAATGGGAAGTCTTGGAAAGTTAAGTGGAAAAGCATAGTATAACAAAATGCTAATGGTTAGGGTGGCTAAGTAGTGGACCATAGGATGTCGAGTCATGATTTGAGTCATTGAGGTGTGTTGACTAATGCGTGAGTTTTATATCTGACGCTTGTTTCCACCATGTTTTTTCTTGCTGTGTGATTGTCAGGAAGCAAATGGAATGCAATAATCAGACAGTTGAAAGGATTGTTCAAATAGGGGAGATGTGAAATGTTTGACGATGGTAATAACTCAAGGGATAATTGGCCAGTGACGCAGGTAATTGATGTGATTTCAGGTTGGGTATGGCTTTAAATTTTTGAAAAGCCGAATTCATATGATTTTGGGTGAGTGGTAATGCCTAGTGAAACAACAGATTAGGCAATAGATGTTGAGAGTGTTGATGATGTTTTGGAGTTAATTGATGAGCAAAAGGGTAAGCGTAACATCTTGTGTTTGAACACGGTGAGGTAGTTTATTGGTGGAATGATATTTGATGTCAAATGCCGACACCTATATTGGGTAATACCGATCGTGTCTAGAAGTGAATTTTTTTTTGGGAAAAGTTGGTTAAGGTTTGAGGTGACTGTTTTCGCATAAGAGGTGATGAATTTTATGCTAGTAAGGGCATGTGTAAAAACGAGACAAAAATAAAATGAGTATGAAAGTTTATGAGGTGAAACTTGTGGTTTGAGCAAAGTACGCTATATAGTTGGTGAATGCAGAAGAGATAGAGTGTTGTAAATCTAAGAGTGGTGTGATGTTTGAGGTGGAAAATAAATTGACATATTTTAGGAAGTGAGAATGGAAAACTTGGTGAATGTTGCTTGAAGGGCTAAGAAGATTCAAGGGTTCAAATGTTCAAGTGCGGTGAATTTTGTCACAAGGCAGCTCCATATTCACAACGGAGACAACAACAATTTTCAAGAACGATGCAAGTGGAACAATCAAAAGTGCAACAGGTATATGTTTACTGTTTTCATACGTACTTACTTGAGAAAGTATCATATTATTCATGTAACCACTACCGTGTAAAATTTCAATTTCTGAAAAATATGCATGCTACTCTAAATGATTTAGTAACTTCTGGGTTAACTGGCGCGAAATGGTGGTTCACTTATGCTAATGCTAAGTTATAGTTGAACATGTGGTAGAGATTTGTCAGTCAGCTCTGGAAAATTTTGAGGGTGATTTATCATTTAATAAGGCTGTCGAATTGATTATCTCTGTGGGGATGAAAAGAATATCAAGTGGTGGAGAATTTTATCATTTGAGCAAGTAGGCATATGAGTGTGTATAGGTCACGTTGAAATTAACGTGCAAGAATAAGGAAAGTTGAATGTTAAAGATAAGGAGAAAGTAATAAATTGAGTGTAATCATGTGTGTGTTGGTGTAAGAATAAGAAGGGCGTAATAGAAATGTGTGGCTTGCGTTATGCATAGCATGTATTATTATCAGGGCGTCGATGAAATCCCTAGCATGCTATTGAGTTCATTGTTATTTTAGACCATACTAGTATTGATAGTAAAATACTTTGGGAAGAAGTCTTGTTATGAATTGAGATAATTTCTAATTCAAAAGTAGTGGCGATAAGATGATTTTATAATGGTATCAGTTGATTTTGTCACCCATGTTATGGTCGAGAAAGGAAGATGGGTGTTAGCTTGAGGATGTCCTTGCGGTGACAGAGTTGTGATGATCAGTGTCTAGATGTTTCGCTTATATTGTTTGAAATGATGACTTGATAAAAACCTTAGTGTATTATCGACTTGGGAGAGAGTATGAGAAATAATTGAGTATTGGTTTATCTGAAATTGAGAAGAAAGAAGTTGTATTTAATTGCATGTGAAACTGTTGGTAGTGTTGAACGGTACTTTGAGTTATCCTATCCTTAATGAGAAGCATTGGCATAAACCGGAGAAGAAATTGGAACTTGATGGTGAGTACCTGAGTCATAAGCCGCATAAATGTACTTGGGGCATTGGACAACCCAAATGGCATCACAAGCCACTCGTACAGGCCATCCTTGGTCTTAAAGACTGTCTTCCATTCATCTCCTGGGTGGATTCTGGTCTGATGATAGCCACTCTTCAGATCTAGCTTCGAAAAGATTGTAGCACCTGCTAGCTGATCCAACATATCCTCAAGTCGGGGAATGGGGAAACGGTACTTGATAGTAATTTTGTTGATAGCTCGGCTGCCAACACACATTCTCCAACTTCCATCTTTCTTTTGTGTGAACAGTACGGGCACTGCACATGGGCTCAGGCTTTCTTGGAGAAATCCCTTCCTGATCAGCTCACTAATCTGGGTCTATAGCTCAGCATGCTCTGCTGGGCTCATCCGGTAATGCGGCAAGTTGGGGAGACGAGATCCTGGGATCAAGTCTATCTAGTGCTGAATGTCCCGTGCTGGGGGTAATCCGTCTGGCATCTCGACTGAGAGGACTAAGCTGAACTCTTCCATAAGGGGTGTTAGCTCGACAGGTATGCTGGTCGGCGGTGAGCCTTCTCCCTTAACTACCACTACATGCACTTCATGCTCCTCCAGCTCCTCTTTTCCCAACTCTGGCACTACTAGCAAAGTCTTGCTCGCAGTGCGGGTCTCCTTAGGTTTCTGTCCTCCCATGGGAACCAAAGTAATCTTGGTCCTGTGGTGCATGAATGAATAAGTGTTCAGACGCCCATTGTGGGTAGACCCCACGTCAAATTGCCAAGGTCGGCCTAGCAACAAATGGCAAGCTGACATGTCCACCACATCACATATCACCTCATCTTTATACTTCTGACCAATGGAAAGTTGTACCGTGCAGCGTTCACTGACCTTGACTTCTCCACCGTCATTAATCCATCCAATCTTGTACGGATTGGGGTGAGCTTCTATCTTTAGCTGAAGCTTATCCGCCATAGTTCGGGAAACTATATTGTCGGTGCTTCCTCCATCAATAATCAACTCGCACACTCTCTGTCCAACTGTGCAGCGAGTGCGAAAGATGTTGTGCCTTTGAGTCTCAGCTTCTATCCTCGGAGAATACAGCAATCTCCGGACAACCAAAATCACTCCCTCATCGGCTTCCACCACTTCCTCTTCATGAAACTCTTGGGCCTGGTCTTCTAACATCTCTTCCTCTTCGTCTCCTTGTAGGGCAAGGTTAGCAACACGTCTGTTCGGGCAGTTGTTAGAGCGATGGCCTGGCTCTCCACACCTGTAGCACTTTATAGGTTGGGAAGATGGCGTGTAAGGGCTTGGTGAGGTCTTCTGGGGTGTGGCGACCTGTTTATTGCCTTGCCGCGCTGGTTGAGCGGCATTTGAACTTCCTGTGGCTACTCCTCCACTTGCCGCGCTGCCACTTGTCTGACTTGGCAGCTCTCTTTTCCCACTTGACACCTGTCCTGCTGCCGCAGTCCTGTTGAACCTCTGTGCTCCCGCGCTGACCCTGTCCAGCTGGGCTTCAACCCGCAGAGCTAGCTCAACAGCCTCATTGAGGGTAAAGGCAGGGTGTAACACCACTCGGTCCTGGATGGGTAGGCGTAGGCCATTGTTAAACCTAGCTACCTGTTGGTTGTGGTTTTCTACCAGGTCATTTCGGGAAGATAACCTGTAGAATTCCTTTGTGTAGGCTCGAACAGATCTGAGTCCTTGCTTATAGTTCTGATACTGCTGGAACAACATCTGCTCGTAGTTAGCAGGCAAGAACCTCTATTTCATCAACTTTTTCATCCTCGGCCAAGAACGTATCTGGGACTTGTTCTATCGTGCTCGAGACATCTGTAACTGGTCCCACCAGGCTGAGGCGCCACTCTTGAGACGGTAGGCCACTAACTTGACCTTCTTCTCTTCTTCGATATCCATGTAATTGAAGAAACGTTCAACCTCTGTCAACCAGTCAAGAAATCCTTCCACATCCAAGTAGCCATCAAAGGAAGGTAACTCCACCTTTATACGGTAGTCTCTATTTTCTGTAGGTCTTGCTTGGTCACCAAAGTTAAGTATTCTTTCATCGGCGTCACTGTCTGAGTCCGATTGGACTGCAGGCATAGGGTGTTGCTGAGGAACTCGTCTGGGAACTCTGGCTTGTGCACCATTCGGGTCCACAGGTTCAGGGAAAACCTGAGCCTGCTCTTGACGGACCTGAACACTAGCAAACTCACCGGTAAGACGCTCAACAAGTTCGCGTAGTTCACGCATCTCCTGTTGAACAACTCGCAAATCTCCAACTGTGACTGATCGGTCTTCCGGAGCATCGTCCATTGGAAGTAGGCTCTGATACCAACTGACGCAGAACGCAGCGGAATGGGAAGCGGAAGGATGAAGGTCGGTTCAGGCAGACTGAATCCGAGGTGGAGGATGGACGGATTTTGAATAAAATCCGGTAGAAGCGGACATATTAACACCGTAATCTGTAGGGGAATGATCGAACTAACACCGTAGCTCGGTAGAAGTGCTAGGAATCCACCTAACAGCACTGGAATCCACCAACAAATCAGGAGTCCACCTGAAGAACAAGAGAGAGAATGCTCTGCTCCGAAAATGGTTTTCAAAATTATCAAAAAGCTGTCTGTATCTGTACATCGTTAGGCTTATATAGCCTAAGAAGAATACAAGGGAAAACCCTAACTGAAAGGCGGCTAATACGCCAAAAAGGGAAAAGCAAATGATTACAAAATGTACAATTCTCTAACAGAATATGAAAAAGTAATAACAGAATGTCGGAGGATGTCGGGTGGTCCCCGTGAGGTTTCATTCCAGTGGCTCTGCGGGAAAGAGGCCGAGCTGAGGTGCATCTGTTGAGGCCGTGCTGACGTAGTTTGCCGTGCCAAATTGGTACGAGCTGGACTGGCCAGGATAAGATGAAGTTCCTTGAGGCAGTGCAGCAAGTATGGCAGCTCGGCATCTGGTGTGCGGGCATCTGGTGTGCGGGGTGGCAGCTCGGCGGGGAGTGTATGCTGTGCGGCTGGGTGAAAAAAAGGGGTAGGTTGCTCGGCTGGAGCTTGGGTCTACTCGGCAGCTCTGCTGAGGGTACATGTAGGCCCTTGTCCTACATCAATTGAGCTTTCCTCTCTTCTCGAATCTGATGACGCCCTTCGTGGGTGATACCTTCAAGAATACCTTGTCTGCTTCTTGAAATTCTAGCTCCCTTCGTTGTGTATAGGTGTAACTCTTCTGGAGGTCCTAATCTATCTTTATCTTATCCTGGATGAGCTTCATCTTCTCCGTGGTCTCCTGTACAATTTCTGGTCCTATGGGTGCTTCTTCTCCAACTTCGGTCCAACATGCTGGTGATCTACACTTCCTGCTTGACTGGTAGCTGTTGTTGTAAGCGAACTCTGCCAGAGGTAGGTGTTCTTTCCAGCTTTCCTGAAATTCCAACGTGCATGCTCGTAGAAGATCTTTTAAGGTCTGAATCATCCTCTCTGATTGGCCGTTAGTTTGCGGATGAAAGGCGGTGCTGAATTTTAGCGTTGTTCCCATTGCTTTTTGTAGCGACTTCCAAAATCTGGATATGAATCGGGGGTCTCTATCGGATGTGATCGAAATAGGTGTCCCGTGTAGTCGAATGATCTCTCGTAGATAGGTGGCTACCATTTGATCCATTGAGTACGTGTTTTGATCGGAATGAAATGAGCTGACTTGGTCAGACGATCGACTATGACCCATATCGCATTTTTGCCCTTGATGGTTCGAGGGAATCCTATGACGTAGTCCATCGTAATATCTTCCCATTTCCATTTGGATATTGGTAGAGGTTGAAGTAGTCCGGCTGGCTTCTGACATATTGCTTTGACTTGCTGACATTCGAGGCATCGGTCGATGTAGTTGGATATGTCTCGCTTCATGCCCATCCACCAGTATGACTTCTTGAGGTTTTGGTACATCTTTGCTCATCCGAGGTGAATTGTGAATTTTGACTTGTGCCCTTCATCAATGATTCTTCGCTTGAGTTCTTCTAGGTTGGGTATGCATATTCGATTTCGAAACTTGAGTAGGCCTTCTTGTATGGTGAACTCGCTTTCTGCTTGGTCTTTGGCGCCTTCTTGGATTTTCTACAACTTTAGGTCATTTGCTTGTAGGGTCTTGATTTCTTCTATGATGGAGGGTTCCGCAATGACCGTTTCAAGGTGTGCTAAATAGGGATGCTCTTCTTTTCGACTGAGGGCATCGTCTACAATGTTAGCTTTCCCTGGGTGGTATTGAATATTGAGGTCGTAGTCCTTCATAAGCTCGAGCCATCTGCGCTGTCTGAGGTTCAGCTCCCTTTGGGTGAAAATGTCCTCCAAGCTTTTATGATCGGTGAAGACGTCGTAAGTAACTCCGTATAGGTAGTGGCGCTATATCTTGAGTGCGAAGATCACTGCTGCAAGTTCCAAGTCATGTGTAGGATAATTTTTCTCGTGAGGCTTCAATTGTCGTGAGGCATAAGCGATTACCTTTCCATGTTGCATGAGGACTCATACTAATCCTTTGTGTGAATCATCACTGTAGATGGCAAATCCTTCTTCTCTATTGGGTAGCATAAGAACAGGTGCAGTTGCGAGCCTTCTCTTTAATTCTTGGAAGCATCCTTCTCTTTCTTCTGTCCATACGAATGGTTCTCCTTTGCGTGTGAGTTGCGGCATGGGTATGGCGATCTTTGAGAAGTCTTGAATGAATCGGCGGTAGTATCCAGCAAGTCCTAGGAAACTTCGAACTTCTGTGACTGATGTTGGTGCAGGCCAGCTTGAGATTGCTTCTATCTCTTGTGGATCCACTGAGATACCATGCTCGTCGATGATGTGTCCGAGGAAGTGGACACTCTTCAGCCAAAACTCATATTTACTGAACTTCACGTACAGTTGTTTTTTCTTCAACGTTCGTAGAATGATAGACAGGTGCTCCGCATATTTCTCTTTGTTCTTTGAATAGATGAGGATATCGTCGATGAATACGATTACAAAATCGTCGAGATAGTTGGCAAAAATACGGTTCATCAGGTCCATGAATGCTGCTGGGCGTTGGTTACTCCAAAGGGCGTGACTAGAAACTCGTAGTGGCCATATCGGGTGCAGAAAGCGGTTTTCTCAACATCTTCAGTTTTGACTTTGAGTTCATGATAGCCTGATTGTAGGTCGATCTTCAAAAATACTCGATCTCCTTACAGTTAGTCGAACAGGTCATCGATGCGGGGTAGTGGATATTTATTCTTGATAGTGACTTTGTTCAATTCCCGATAGTCAATGCATAGGCGCATAGTTTCGTCTTTCTTCTTGACGAACAGCACTGGTGCTACCCATGGTGACGAGCTAGCTCAAATTAAATTCTTTTCAATCAACTCCCGCAGTTGAGTTTTTAATTCCTTCAATTCTACTAGCGCCATTCGGTAGGGGGTTTTAGATATTGGTTGTGTTGCTGGCATAAGGCCGATGGAGAATTCCATCTATCGATCGATGGGCATTCTTAGCAGATCTTCGGGAAATACTTCAGAATAATCGTGTACTACTGGGATGTCCTCCTTTGAAGCGCTCTTGGATTCGGTTAAAGTGATGCTGCAGAGATATCCTTGGCATCCTTTTTGTAGAAGACGGCAGTCTTTGGAGATGGATACAAAACAAGGGGGTGAAATAACTCCTTCTCCTTTAAGTTTGGACTCCCCACCTTTCGATTCAACAAAGGTGATAGACTTTCCAGCGCAGTCAATCTTGGCATTGGACTTAGACATCCAGTCCATGCCAATAATAACGTTGAAGTGTGCCATGCTTAAAGGGATAAGATCTATAGACGACAAGGCCACATTCATGGATGTCTCACAATCCCTAAGGATTGTAGAACATAGGATGCCTTTACTCATGGGTTGGGCTATGAGCAGATCATACCCTAGGGATTCAGATTTCTTGGGAATTTTCTCCGAGTGTGATTTTGAAACAAATGAGTGCGTGGATCCGGAATCAAATAGTGTATAAGTAAGAATATTGCAAATAAGGATTCTACCTGCCACAACTCCTTCTTCATTGTGTAGATCTCCTGGGACAAGCGCAAAAGCTCTCCCCTGCCTCTGATTGTTATTGTGATTCCCTTGGTTGTTGAAGTTGTTCCTGTGGGCTCAGATAGGTACGGTGTTGGCTCCAGTTAGTCTTGGGCATTCCTTCTTGTAATGCCCACTCTGTCCACAGCCAAAGCAAGTGTTCAACATCACTCGGCATTCTCCGGGGTGCATTCTTCCACAAGTAGGATAGAGGGGTATTGGTTTCCATTCTTCATTTCTTTTTCCTTGATTCCCTCTGAAGTTCGCCTTCTTAGGCTGGATGGTTCCTCCTTGATGTTGGTTCTTCCTTTTCCTTTCTTGATAATGTCGGGACTCGTTCACGTCTTGTTCCACTAAAATCGCTCTGTCGAGTACGTCAGCATAGGATGGGAGTTGGAGGGGACGAATAGTTTTTTGGATCTCGGGTTTTAACCTATCTTCAAAGCGCCGGGCTTTCATCTCGTCAGTGGCAATTGGGTATGAGGCGTATTCTGCAAGGTTGGTGAATTCTACTTCATACTCTGCTACTGTTGTTGCTCCTCTTTATTTTAGGCTTTCGAACTCTATGCATTTGGCAGTCATCATCGCCCGAGGCATAAATTTTTCTTTAAAGACTTCTAGGAATCTTCTCCAACTCATCTCCGGCTCTTTGGCACTCTTTAAGTTCCACCAACGGTTGGCCTCGCCTGCTAGCAAATAAGATCCGATCTCGACTCTTTGGTGATCGGAGCACTGAAGAAGTCGGAAGTTCTTCTCCATTTCAGCAATCCATTCACTGGCTCGAATGGGATCCATGTCTCTCTTGAACGTCGGGGGTTTTAGTTTCAGAAATTCCTTGACTGCAGTAACGTTCGCCATTGGTTGAGCGGGGTGAATGACTTCTTCCTCGTGGGCAGCCGGTGGTTCAACTACCGGTTCTTGATTTTGAATCTGGTTAATGGCCTCCTGTTGAGCTTGGACTGTGCCGGCTAACATTCTCACCATTTGACGCAGCTCTCCGATCTCATCGCGATCTTGACCGTTTCCATTGGCTCTCGTGTTCACCATTCTATTTTCGAAGAGATTTCATAATTAGAAATATGGAAAAGAGTTT
>NMUG010006032.1:0-12803 GCA_002855965.1 Monotropa hypopitys | reverse complement strand
TGAAGGAGCCAGGCCGGTCTGGCTGTGCGGCTTCCTTCAACCTCCGGCAAACCCATCCGGACGTCAAGGAAGCTCAGCGTCTCCACTCCCCATTGGGAAAAGGGACAACTTCCACCGACGGACGGTCCTATGCCGGGGGGGTCCACCATCGGCAACAGCGGGGAACAATGACCTTCGACAGGTGGCACTCGGGTCGGCCGTACATCTGCTGACGTGTCCCGGGTCGGTTCAGTGGCCCACTAGCGCAATAGGGCTAAAGTTAGCATTCAGCCTCCCGCCCGTGTGCATCGCACACTTGCATATCTGGCGCCAAGTCAAGACTCCCTATAAATGTCCCATCAAAACACTGTTCATGGGACTGGATCTCTGGTATCTCTCCGACCCCTCATTCAGTTTACGGTTTTCTCTCTCCTACCGTCGCTGACTTAGCCATTGGAGGCCCCTCTCGGTCGCTGCCGACCGGTGGGCACTGACCTTTGTGATTGCAGGAGCCAAGCAGGTGATCCCCTTTTCTCTTATAGGTGACCGTGCAACCAGCCGAAGTGTCCTTACTCAGCCGTCCGGCCAGTACTCGAAGGATCCGAGAGCCCTCCGGACTTTCAGTCACTACAAAAGCACCAAGTGAATCCCTTACGTTACACCTCAGGTTCTTGGAGTTCTAATCCCAAGAGGTCGAGGTTTCCAATTTTCAAGTGGTTCTAAATAACTAGATAGGTAAAGATACTTGGATCTTAATATTGCAAGCACTTTTAATAGTAAGGTGAGAATGAATTAATTTGCTCAATGTGTAAGGGTAAAGAAAGTAAAGAAGTAAAGGCAATGACACAATGATTTTATAGTGGTTCGGTTAGGGATTGTCCAAGTCCCTAACTTTACATCCACTTCTCTTACCAATAAGTAAGAGTTATACTAATTACCTTTACAACTTTCGGGTAGTTGTCAAACCCTTACAAATGTGAGCAATTTCACAAGGCTTCTCAAACCTTCCTTGATGAGCTACTTCCCAAGGTGGCTCCCACCTTTCCAATCTTTGAGCTACTTCAAAGGAGGCTCCCTCCTTGTGACACTTCTATGGTGCTCACCAACCGTTGCAAGTCCTTCCTTCTTCTAGGCTTGACTTGACTTCAATGCAAGCTTCAATCCAAGCTTGACTTCCTTCTTTGATCTTCAAGTATTCTTGCAAGCTTCTTCCAAAGCTTGACTCCAAGTGTAAGCACAAGATGAGAGTATGCTGAGCAAGACAAATTCTTGCTCTTAGCTAATGAAATTCTATCTCTCAATAAATATTATAATGAAGCACAACTCACAATCTCTCAAATAATTAGAAAATTACAAGTGTAAGAGAGAAGGAGAGTATTTAGAAGCTTGAGGGAGAGATATATGTATATACAACTTGTAGGAGTAGTCTCTAACATTATTAAGGACCCTCAAACATATTTATATAGACCCCAATCCAAAACTAGCCGTTTATGACCGTTGTGTGGCATTGTTGTAATTTATTGCAACTTAAAATTGAATTCTGGGCAATTTTACAAAGGCCGGTAGGGGACCGGTATGCCGGTCGGCATACCGGCCGGTATGCCAGTTAGTGCAATTTTCGGTCCTTTGTAAAGGCCGGACCTACTGCCCATTTTGGCCTAAATCCGGTATGGAGTCGGTGTGCCGGGCGGTATGCCGGTTTCCATACCGGTTAGTGTAATTTTGGAAAATGAAGAAAAAAGGCCATGGGACTTAAGTGGGGTCAAAATAATTTTATTTCAGATCTTTATATATATATATTATAAGTTCCTTAGAATGATTTGAGATCATAAAAAATATAGAAAACTTCTATTATATATTTTATAAGATGTAAAGTCCTTAGATAAAATGTTTAAACCATGAATATAAGTCTAAGGGACTTTAAATTGATTCCAAGTAGTCCTAAGAGAGTTTAAAAGATTTTAACCATTTGGAACAATCTCTAGGACTTAAGTATAAGATTGATTTGAAAAATAAGCTCATAAATATAATTCCCTGATTTAAATAAAGATTTAAACATTTAAGCTTTAATTCAAGGAGTTCTAAAATTATTTTATAAATGCTATATTTGTGTAAATAATGCACCATCAAAATATACGGCTAACAAAAAACAATCGTTTCAAAATTTGGGAGTGTTACAAACATCGTGGAAAGTGGGGAAAGTTGTGTTTAACTAAGCCCCTATTTTATGGGTGTGATGGACACTAATGTCCTTTCTGGCATAGCAGGCGTGCTTGCATATGGTGGAATCCAGCGGTCCTATGTGATGTTAGTTAACCCCGTGGATTTTCCATTTATAAAAGAGAACTTAAAACGTGAATTAAAACTAGTAGTAACGTGGGGCAAGCTATAGGGGTGTATTCACATGTGGTCTATCTGTTGTCTGTCTATTTCTAATATATTTATGTGAGAAGTATATTTGGGGCAAGCCTAGTTTGGGGCATCATTTGATTTCTGTATCTGATTTCTGTTCTGAGAATATGAGGAGACATTGTTGTTGCATCTGATTATTTGTTTCTAATTGAGCTACATGTGTTGTACCCTTATTCTATTTCTGTTTTCTATTTTTCTGCAAAGTTTATTATAACTTACACACTCTTGAATTTTCTATGATTTGTTTTGTATGAGAAATCCAGATCTTCGAGTTAGCTTTTGGAGGTCCACTATGGTTGGCGACTAGATTTTGTAGTAGTTAAAGATTTACTTTTGGGTACTTACTAGTTGTACTTTTGTTTGTATATTTTAGTATTTGTCTGTATATGTTTGTGGACTTCTGTTGGGATTAGTGGTTTTTCTGTATATCAGTAAATGATAGTAAACTTTTATTTCGGTCAGTTGTTGACTTCATTTAGTTGTTTGGGATTTATTTTTTGTAATTCACATTGTCGTGTCCACTAAACATAATATTTGTTATAAGTAGAATGGGGTGTGACAATTTAAATCCATCCAACATGGCAACCTCTTTTGGATCAGACTTCCATACAGGTAGGGATTAGTACCTACCAGTATAATTTGTATCGGTGTAGGCATTGATTGGTTATCTACCGGTAAGAAATTCATTACCTACCGGTAGGCATCATATTTCAGCATTGCATATTTTCCTTTCCTATCGGTAGGACATCACTACCTATCGGTAGACAAATATCGGGAAGAACATTTAAAACTCGGGTTTCTCTCATTCTTTCACTCATTTCTCCTCATCTCTCTCTTTCCAAGCAACACCATTAGCTCCTCCTTGTCTTTACCATATCTCCCTTTACATCACAAATTCGAGCTTCTGGTCTTTTAAGCATGGTAGATCGGTTCACCTTCTATGCATTTATTTTCTTTTCACATGTGCTTACGAAGGTACCTCGCCTAGCATTTTTGAATCTTCCTTGTTAGGTAGGAGTCTATATACCTTTGATATGTATCAGTGTCATTCCTCCTTCTTCCTGTTTGTATATTTCCATTCGTAGGCACATTTTGGTTATTTCGATTTCAAGTGTTATTTTGAACTTAAGTTTTCCATATTTTAGAAATTTCATGACTAATGATATTGATTCAAGTTGGGTTATGTCTTATTTTTTCAATTGCATAATTTGCTTATTTATTTTAAAAAGTCCCAATTTTTTGGACACTCTAGATTTTTATTTAAACCAAAATTAGGGCTTTTGCATCTACCGTTCTTCAATGGTCAAATTGAATTGAAATTAATTAAATTGGGGTGTAGAATTGCATGTTGATGCATTGGAATATGTGGGTCTCGTTGAACATTAAAGAACTTGTGTGGACTTCATGGTTAGGATAGGATTGCCCCAACATTGAAATTGGATGAATTAAATGGAAATTTGAAAATGGTATTGGTACACGCATAACGGTTTGGAATGATAATGAATGGAATTGGGTTCGGTTACTTTCAGAAAATTCGTTCCCTGGATGGATATCATCCAAAACATTGCACAATAGTGGCTTCATTGGGCCCTCCCGACTAGTTTGGGAATACAAGGAATTATATGAGTAGTTAGTCGACGAGATTCTACTGCAGAAATAACCCAATGAAGTTCTCATACTCCAAACATGATAACGAGAAGAATTCTAATATTGTAAGGAAGTGGCTTGTTGATGGAAATCCTTGAATTTGCCAAGGTAAACAATAATGAAAATGGTAAGGAAAAATGAAATGGAATGATGAAATTGGGAATGGATCATGGTCATTCAAACTTGTAGTCTCTCATGTCATTCGCATGTCCCTCACTACACTAGCACAAGTGCACCACAACCATATACATCACTGGATATAGATTTTTCTACTGGGTGTATTGATTAACCTATCATCTTTCAGGTACTGAGCCTTAACTCTGAAGAGGAGCATGATTGGGGCTATGATGGAATTTCTTGATCCTTAGAGGAATTTACTTATGATTTTGAGAGTTCTGGAAAGGAACTATGTAATAGTTAGTTTATTTAGCTTTTGGAACTTTATTTCGGATTGTAACAATTAAATGTGATTTTCTTGGTTTGGATAACATTTGGTGGATGTGATGGTTTGGTGTGCACTATTGGGCAGTATTGTATGGTGATTAGTTATTTTTTCTATTTGTGAAATATCTTAAAAACTGATTTTAAAATCTGGGGCATGATAATTTGGTATCAGAGCTTTGGGTTTCGATAACCTAGAACTTTAAGGAGACACATAGTCTCAATGGGTTCCATTGATTTGCATCACAAGGGGAATGAATGGTCTGGCTGTGTACATTGGCATGGTCCAGGACTTTTGATAAATGAAAGCACATGTGATGGATATACACGAGTATTTAGATCCATTGTTGGCTATATTTGGGGACATTGATCCTAGTGTTGATTACCTTTGAGTATTCGATCTTGTCTTTGATGTTTTCAAATTATAATTCCAATATGGTCACAATATTTGATCCTTGTATTGTTTCAAGGAGTGGAATCCTTTTCCGCCTATTATTGATCTCTCTATGTTATGATTTCTCTATTTTGTAGTGAGTATTACTCCTCATTGCATTTTGGGTCACAGTAGGGGGCATTGGGGTGTTCAAGTCCCTAATGCTATTTGACGAAAAAGTGAATGGTCTTCTTAAGGGTGAGGAAGCTGAAGTCTAGACATCTATACCAATTTCTATTCTATAGGGTTTGGTAGCCCCCATTAAGTTCATCTATGAGTTTGCGGCAACCATGGTAGAGGCTAGCCATGGAGTTGTGCCTTCCAGAGAAGGTACATGAAACCGTACCGTTGAGGTGCTAGGATAGTTGTGAAGGATGGATCTACCAAAGTTCAATGGTGAAGGAGACCATTAGAGGTTAATCACTGGTTGACTGATGTTCATAAGATCTTAGACACACTCGACACTATGGAGGATAAGTTGTGGATTTCTTTTGCCTCTTACCAGCTAGCGAAAAAGGCTAGCGATTGGTGGAATTTTGTCATGGAGATTTGAAGAGATGCATTGAGGATGACTAGAGAAATAGACCAAACAACAATGGTTAATCCTATTGGGGGTATGACATGGGCATAATTCGAGACCATCTTTGAGGGTCAGTATTTTCTAGAGTCCTTCCGAGATTAGTTGTGGGAGAAGTTTAAGCACTTGGAGCAAGGTAATATGATAGTTTTATAGTACGCAATGAAGTTCCACGTGCTTTCTCGATTCTTTTCGGACTTAGATAGTTCATAGGAATTCAAATGCAAATTGTTTGAGCATGGCATGCATTCATTAGTCTAGAGGATCATTATGAGCTGGAGAATCCGAAACTTTGATGACATGGTAGAGTGTGCTATAATGATAGAGCCGAAGAGGGAGCCAATGAAAGAGGTCTAAGTTTGGGAACTGAGGCATAAAAAATGTGGTTCTAGTTCATCATCGGGGTGTTTTGAAAGGAAGAGGCAGCACGATGATTCACGATTCTCCAGAGGGCATAAGTCTCAGCCTAGTGTTGGTACTCCGGGGTTTTTAGCTAGAAGTTAGGTCATATGCCACAAGTGCAATCAATTAGGCCATTACTGCTCAGAGTGTCTATAGACAGCTTGCTTTGAGTGTCACCAAGTGGGCTGCATAGATATAGGGTGTACATTGAGGGGAGGCGGCTGTAGTTAGGTTGGGTCAGTTTAGCAATCTCGTTTGGGATAGAGTTTTACCCAGTCCAAGGGAGAACAGTGACAACAGTTCATATATCAAGGACTCATATCTTCAGGCTAGGCTTCTAGGATTAAAAATTGAGAAGGATATTCGAAGTTGGGTCAGGCTTTTCTATAGTGTGGTGGATTTGGTTGTGGTCAGATGATGCAAGACATGGCCTTCTCTATTCCCTCAGCTACTCCTTATGCACCTCAGTAGCTCGAGACCTCACTAGTTCGCGATACTTTTCTTATCTACAACTATTGGGAAATTGTTTTATAGATTCTGATGCATCACATTTATTCTTGGCCATATAGTTTTCCTATACATTGGGACTGTAGTTAGATGAGTTATATCCACCATTGTTAGTTGATACTATAGTTGGGGATCGGGTTCCCTTAAATTGTATTTGTCACAATTGTGAGCTAACAATTGCTGATTGACGATTCATTTTCGATTATTGTGCTGGGTATCTTTGGATTCGACCTCATTCTCGGAATGGACTGGTTATCCAACTTCCATGCACGATTGATTGCCACCGGTATCATGTGCATATTTGTGCTTCGAAAGGAGATTTCTTTTATTTTTATGTGGAATGTAAAGAGATGACCAAGTGATGTTTCTATGATTCACGAGACCGGGATTAGATTAGTTGTCTTTTGGCAAGCTTGATTCTTGATGACAATGTGTCTCACTTTGGGGAATTTCCTATGATTGTTTGCAAATTTTTGGATTTCTTTCCAGAAAAGTTTCCAGGACTACCTCCCAAGAGTGAAATGGAGTTTACGATCGACTTACTTCCAGGAACCGCGCCTATGTATATTTTCCCTTATCGTTTTGTGCCAGAGGAGTTAAATGAATTCAAGACATAACTATAAACGTGGCATGATTTGGGTTTTATCCTCTCTAGTACTTCACCATGGAGAGCTCCAACATTATTTGCAAAGAAGAAGGATGAGTCTTTATGTTTATATATCAATTACCATAAATTGAATCGTGTCACCATAAAGAACAAATATTCTATGTCTAGGATCAATGACCTATTCGACCAATTGTAGGGTTCGACTTGCTTCTCTAAAATCGACTTAAGATCGGAATGTCATTAAATTAGAGTTTATGTCGAAGATATTCTAAAGACTGCTTTTTATACATGTTATGGCCACTTTGAGTTCATCGTTATGCCGTTTGGTTTGACCAATGTGCTAGCTACATTGATGGACTTGATGAACCATATATTCTGCACCTACTTGGATGAGTTTATCATCACATCGTGTTGGATACATTATGGTAGCATTATTTATATTCCAAACTCATTAAATGTGAATTATTGTTATCATGAGTCAAATTCTTGGGTCATATTGTATATAGCGAT
This sequence comes from Monotropa hypopitys, assembly GCA_002855965.1. Lineage (NCBI taxonomy): Eukaryota > Viridiplantae > Streptophyta > Magnoliopsida > Ericales > Ericaceae > Monotropa > Monotropa hypopitys. Next base: position 5,288 of record NMUG010006032.1, on the reverse strand, counting down.
GGAGTGTCCATATATCTGAGTAATATTGAAGTCATTATGTCTTGGCCACATCCAAAGAACTTTTTCGAGCTTTGGAGCATTCTGGACCTTGCCAGGTATTACCGATGGTTCGTTCTTGACTTCTCACATTTGGCATCTTCGATGACACATTTGACCTCTAAGAGAATTCAATTCGTCTTGGGATGATTCTTGTGAAGCAGATTTAGAGTAGTTGAAGATGAGATTCACTTCCATGCATACCCTTATTGGGTTCGAGCAAGATGCTAGTTATACTATCTATTGTGATTCATCTCACAAGCAATGGGTTGTATTTTGATGCAAGAATCATGAGTTGTGCATATGATTTGACACAGTTAAAGATGCACGAGAATAAATACCCCACTCACGACTTGGAGCTTGTGATCATTGTTTTTGCATTAAATAGTTGGGGAAACTACATTTATGGCAAGAAATTTGAAGTATATTCCAAGAACAAAAACTTGAAGTATCTCTTCTCTCAAAAGGAGCTTAATTTGCGGCAATGTTGTTTGGATGGAACATCTTGTATATTGCAATTTCGAGTTGCATTATCATCCAGGAGAGGCAAACATGGTAGTGGATGCTTTGAATAGATAATCTTCACATCTTGAGAACTTGGCTATTCGGGATTGGAAGTCAGATATGGATTTGGGAGCATTTATCCTTCATTCCGAGGAGTTCGCGGAGAATTTGACATTGTGTAATTTGACCATCCACTTCAATTTATTGAACCGAGTTATTGAGATACAAGTGAATGATGATGAGGCTACGGATATCCATTCTATATTTATTAGTGAGGAAGCTCAACAAGGTTGGATAATTCATTCTGACACGAGTCTTTGATTCCATGGGAAGTTGTTCATTCCATTATCATACTAGGATGAAATCCTCCATGAGTTTCATTACTCTCTATGATTCGTTCATCTGAGAGGGACCAAGATGTACCACGATTTACAATGACAATTTTGGTGGGTGGGTATGATCAAAGATGTTGTGATGGTTGTTCTGAGATTTCTGAAATGTCAACAAGTCAAAGCAGAACACCAATAACCAGCAAGGATGCTTCAACCATTGCCTATGGCCGAGTGGTAGTGGGATAATGTTACCATGGACTTTGTTTTGGGTTTGCCAAGGTTGCCTAAGGGTCATGACATTATTTGGGTTGTGGTTTATCTATTGATAAAGGAAGTGCACTTTTTCCTATTTGGTTTTCTCACTCCATTGACTCTTTGAATCAATTATATATTTAGGAGATCGTTCGTTTACATTGGGTCCCATTATCAATTATGCACAGCTGGGATTTGAGATTCAATCCACACTTTTGGCATACTTTGCAAGTGGCACTTGGCACAAATTTTTTTGGTACCGCCTTTAATCCTCAAACCAATGGCCAATCAGAGTTCATGATTTAAATTCTTGAAGATATGTTGTGTATGTGTGTGATAGATTTCCAAGGAAGTTGGGTAGACCATTTTCCTCTTGTCGAATTAACTTACAACAATAGTTATCAATCTAGTATTGGGATATCACCATTTGAAGCTTTGTATGGCCGACCATATAGATCGCCCATTTGTTTGACCAATGTAGGAGAAACATTTATTATGGGGCCAGATATTGTAAGGCAAACTATCGAGCAAATCAAGTCGATTCATCAAAGATTGTTGACCGTGCAAAGTCATTTCAAGAGTTATATCGATCGTGACGAACATCCTTTATCATTTGAGGTTGGGCATCACGTGTTTCTTAAGGTATCGCAATTTGGTGCATTTACTCATTTTAGCCTAAGGGGTAAGTTGTAACATTCGTCTCATTTGGGACTTAAATTATCTTAATTATCAAAAGAATAAAGGAATAATGGAATTAATCTCATAAGGAAAGTCTTTAGTAGTAGAACTCATTTTTAAGGGTAAATTAAGGGTTGCAAGTTAATATAGTGGGGTATTATGTAAATAGGAGTGTCAAATGGGTAAAAGGGTGTCTTGGCTTAGGGCATTTTAGTCTTTTAATGTTAAAATCTGATTAGGAGGATTAACCCTAATCCAATCATTTTTATTCCTTGTATTATTTGGAGGCTAGAGAAGTAAAGAGTGTCCTACCAAGAAGGAAATTTGAGGGAAAATTGTCTTGAGGTTCTTGGATTCATCTAGGCTTGCAAGGAAATTGAAATCGAGGTAACAATCTCTTACTTATGGTGGTTTAATTTCATGTAAGTTAGTAAGAATCTGGGATTAGAATAAGATTAAGCTCTTAATTAAGGTTTGAGGAAACTAGGGGAAATCTTAAGATCTAATGAGTTTTTGAGGTTTATAAGTCTCTTAATCCGAGTACAATGACCAGAGGTGTTATTGAATGACACTAGAATGTAAGGTTTTCGAGTTAGGTTTCATCAAATTGATTTTCAATGGATTTGGGAGAAGTTGGATTCGTCAAAATTGCCCAGATTAAGAAACTTCCCAGGAGGTACCGGTCTCCCATAACATCGGGGACCAATCCCCTGTAAATAGTGGAGTCCTCTATAATGGAGGCACTGGCCTCCTTTGACATTGGGGACCGGTACCCGGTTGGTCAGTGAGGTTTCTGGGTTAGAGGTACCGGTCCCCCGTACCTATAGTGACCGGTCCCCAGGTCTTTTTTCAGGAAGTTTGGGAAGGTTTGAGGATTTGTTTGAGACTTGTTTGGGGATTATTCGGGGGTCTACAACCTAAGGTTTAAGGGTCTTTTAGAAGCCTTAATAATCTAGTTTCTAATTCAATGAATCTTAGTTATTTATTTTGTGATTTAAGGTTATACATCGTTCTAAATTTCAGAGTTGGAACATGTGAGGAACTGGGGCCTTCGACGGCATAGCAATAAACACTTTTGTGGATCTCTCTATCTCGGTGAGTATGATAGATGCATTTCAGTGCATGTTATCCTTATGTGCTTACATGTTTATGTGGTTAATTGTTGTTGATTCACTTATGTGTTTACTTTATAGCACTTATGTAAGAAAAAGCATGCTTACGTGTGTTATTTAATTTTATGGGATTTACATTGAAGCATGCCAATTATTATGTGATTCCTTTGCATAGTATGTGATACTCGTAATATTGGATTAACCAATGCATTTGTATGAAAGCATGTTTACTTGATCTAGTATTCTATGAATTGTAACGACCAAGAATTTTAAATAATTTCTTAAATGTTATTATGGTTGTTATCAGGTCCATTCAATGAAATTCAATGGTTCAGGGTAGTTAGAGTCCCCGGTGGTGGGTTGGCGTTGCCTTGGGTTGTTCCGGTAATGTGCCAAGGGTCTTCTAAGTCTATTATAACCCCGAGGTATTTTCTAAACGTGAATGTATTCTTCATCAATGTTGTATAAAATTTCATTACAAATTCAACTCAATTTGAATCAACTCAATCGGAGTTCGGATGAAGAAGTTATGGTCGTTTCTTTGGGAAAACTTGTGAAATCTGATCAAAACAAGTTTGCACCGGTGAAGAGGTAAGTTGCACCGGTGCACAAACCTTCTGCTCGGATTTTTAGCAAGTTTGCACCAGTGCAAGCGAGAGTTTCACCAGTGCAAAGATGCTGTTTGGCAGATTTTCATGCCCATTAAGGGTACTTTGGTCTTTTCAAGTAAGGGTATATATATATATGTCTGTGAACGTGTTGAGGGCATTTTTGAGACCAGAATGCACCTCTCCTCCTCTCCCATCCGTAAGTCCCTCCTCTCTCTCTCTCAAACTCATTTCTCCTCCCTCTCTCCTTTGATTTCATGGCTAATGTTTGGGTTTTAAAGATTTTGCCCTTTATTAACATCGACGAGGGCTTCCCGATCTACGCATCTACAGTTTCGGTTTGCGGCGGTGTTAAGGATGTTTTCCGGCGACCTTGGAGCTCCGGAGATTTCTCCGGTGGGTAAATTCTTATCTCCTATTAAGTATGTGTATGTGTACATAGGTTCGATTTGGTAGCCATAGTAGGTACATTGTGTTTTGTAACCTAGGGCTAGGTTGTGGTGGAATTAAGTGGTGATCTTGTGCCCACTAGGTGTTGGACGAAATTCTCATGGGAGGGATGACTTGTGTTTTGGTGACTTGTAGTATGATTGGTGGCCATTGGAGTCAGGGGCCACCAAGCATTCGATAAATTGCCCATGTGAATCTTGGGTCGTATATTGGAGAATTTGACTCTGTTGGGTTATTGTAGGACTTGCGCGGTTATGTGGTCGGTCATATTAAGTCCGTATAATCATCGTAGGACCTTTGGGGTTGGTGAACACTGAGTGTTTGATAAAAGTCCTAAGTGGATCATGCAAGTTAAATGGGGTCTAGTTGGACCTTTCGGGTGTTGTGGTGACCTTCCCTAGTTGGTGTGGATCTCCCTCTGCGTCGCCACGATTATATGTTCCCTTATGTGCATTGGTCCCCCTTGAACTTGTCAAGGGTGGGTGTTGAAATAAATCATCAATTTGGTGAAGTGTAGAACCAGTGGGTTAATCCCCTTTGATCTCATTAAGGTAGAGTATGGATTGGGAAACTTGTAATGAAAAGAATACGGTCGAGTAAGTTGACGCGATGATGTGGCTTAAATGGTGAATCATATACCAAATCGAAAGTAGACCCATTCGCGTGATTTTATCGGAATGGTGTAGTTTTGGAAAGTAGACCTGTTCGCGTGATTTTATCGGAATGGTGTAGTTTTGGAAAGTAAACTCATTCGCGTGATTTTATCGGAATGGTGTACTTTTAAAAGTAGAACCATTCGCGTGATTTTATCGGGATGGTGTAGTTTTGAATGTAGAACCATTCGCGTGATTTTATCAGAATGGTGTAGTTTTGAAAGTAAACACATTCGCGTGATTTTCGGAATGTCAGATGGTTGCTCCATCCGTGACACTGTGAACAATGAGGATAGCGTAGCCCTCCCAATGTTACTTGGGTAATGATGGTTAGTGACGTCCGTGGAGCAAGTCGTTATGGGATATCCTAGCGTCGCTTTGATTTGGGATCCTTAGTAGATCCTTAGAGTTGTGGTACCTTAGTGGTAAGGTTAGTTGGGTCATACTAGAGTTTACTTCGGTCGAACCTAGGATGTTTTACTCTTTGTACTCACTTGAGGTTGAGGATTTGGTTGTCCACACGTTATAGGCGACATGCCTATGTTTACCCCTATGTTGAGTTAGGTTTACATCACGTGCACTTGAGTTCCTTATTGCTTTTGTACTATTGCTTGTGGACACGTAGGCATGTACCGCATATGCATGCTTGGTAGTATTTAGAGG
>NMUG010006031.1:0-12802 GCA_002855965.1 Monotropa hypopitys | reverse complement strand
TGATATTTTCCCAAAAATCATATCATTTCACACCTTATTTCCGGAATCCTTTTAAAACTCTTTTCTTTCCAAAAGTTATGTGATCCATAGATTTTATCATATTTTCATAACACCATTGGAAACACAACCTTTTATACTAGGAAAATAATATCCTATCTAAATTATACAATTCTATAAAAGTACTCACCTTTTAAATGATGATCCTCCAAATATGACTTCCGGCTCCTCAAAACCTAACAAAAGCCCAAATAATCTATATAAGATTCTACCAAAAATAACCCTCTGAAATATATATTTAAAAACCCAAGTTTTAACATTTTTCCAAAAATTCACTTTTCTCCCGAGACTCAAGATATCGGTATCTAAGCACTAGATATCGGTATCTTGACAGAACCCCAAGATATCGATTTATAACTTCACAAGATACCGCAGTTCAACCCATTAAGATATCGATATCGTAACACTAGATATCGATATATTAACACTAGATATCGATATCTAAGGTATTCTGACATGGGTTTCTAAGGATCCAAGATATCGATTTCAACATGGGTTTCTAGGACTTGGACCAAGATATCGATATCTTGATGACCAAGATATCGGTATCTAAGGTCGTCTTCTCTAAAATTTGCAGAATTTGATAGAATACTTAGAGTTTACCAAAATCGGATTTTCTTGAAATTAGGCATGTGGTTGCCGGACCAGTCTTATCTTGGGCCAGACCCCAGCATCCGGATCCACTCAGCGATCCGGACCCAATTGACACATCTTGGAGCAATCCAGGGCCATCGGCCTCACGGACCTCCGGACAACACTGTAGTTGGAGGACAGAACCGGCGGTTCATCGTGTGTTCTTCAGCAACCTAAGCAGTCTCACTGGACACCCGAAGGAGCCAAGCCGGGCCGGCCATGCGGCCTCCTTCAACCTCCGGCGTACCCATACGGACGTCAAGGAAGCCCAACGTCTCCATTTCCCCACTGGGAGAAGGGTCAACTTCCACCGACGGACGGTCCTATGCCGGAGGGGTCAACCATCGGCAGCAGCAGGGAACAATGACCTCCGGCAGGTGGCACTCGGGTCGGCTGTATAACTGCTGACGTGGCTCGGGCCGGTTCAGCGGCCCATCAGCACTATAGGGCTGACGTCAGCACCCGGTCTCCCGCTCGTGTGCATCACACACTTGCATGTTTGGCGTTCAAGTCAGATGGCCTATATATACTCCATCAAAACACTGTTCACAGGAAGGACAATCTGGTATCTCTCCGACTGCTCTTTCAGTTTACAGTTTCCTCTCTTACTGTTGCTGACTTAGCCATCGGAGGCCCCTCTCGGTCGCTCCCGACCGGTGGGCACTGACCTTTGTGTTGCAGGAGCCAAACAGGTAATCCCTTTTCTCTTATAGGTGACCGGTCGTCCATCCGAAGCATTCCACCCAATCATCCGGCCAGCATCCGAAGGACCCGAGGTACTCTCCGGACTTTTAGTCACCACAATTGGCGTTCACAGTGGGACCGTTCGTTCCCAGACTCCGGTGACCAACAGTCTTCCCCCAACTAAGTACCTCCTGCTTTTCCTTCAATGGTCGTAGATGATTCCCGCTACCGTCATCACCGCCGATTGCCTCCTGCCCTTCCTTCGATAATCACTGTTGCTGCGGACCCTCCACTGCCTCTGGTAGGATCCACCTCTCAGCAACCTGATGAACAACTCCGTCAGAAAGATCTGGAGATAGCCTTCCTCAAGGAACAGATGGCGAGGCTTGCCAGTGCCCCACTCATGTGCCCTCCGGTTCCCTCTGAAACCCTGCAGGACGACTCAGAGCATACTTTTAGGAGGTCGGATCTGGAGCGATCGGAAAGGCTGAACGATCACGGTCGCGCGGATAAAGGAAAGGCAGTCCGCCGATCCCCCATCCGGACGCGCCAGTTGGGAGGCCGGCAAATCCGATCCCCCAGGAATCGACCCTCCGTCAGTGTTGTGTCCAGTTCTCGCTCCGGGAGGTCTCGCGAGACTCTCCCCCTCGCAGATGGAGATTTCACACCCGTCAGAACCGCGTTTCCGGACACGCAGCCTATGGAGATTTCTGGAGCTAGCCACAGACACCGTCGGCGAAGGGACAATTAGCGCTCCGACATACATTACGGAGCAAGTGACATCTCCGGTCATAAGAGAAGGCACCCCCGGGATCACAAATCCCCTTCTCCAGTCGGAGACCTCAGGGACCATCTGAATTACCGCCGGAGACAGATGGCTGTCAGCCCTGAGAAGAGAGCCGTTCAACAGAAGACGTCCGTCGACGCCAGGCTCCGGCAGCTCAGCCTATCTCCCTTCACTCCGAAGATCGAGCTGGTGACCCTCCCTGTAGGCTTCAACTTGCCCAAATTTACAAGGTACGACCCCAAGACGGACGCCTACACCCATCTGATTCATTACTGTCAGACCATCTCTCTCTACACTACCGATGACTCAGTCATGTGCAAGGTGTTCCCCACCAGCCTTGACACCCTGGGCTCACTCTGGTTCAATAAGCTCCCTCTACGTAGCATCACATGCTACCAGGATCTTGAACGAGCCTTCATGGCCAGGTTCGTAACCAGCAGTCGGCAGACCAAGCAGATTGACGCTCTCATCAACCTTAGGAAGCATCCGGATGAAAGCCTCCGCCAGTACTCCGAAAGGTACTAGGAGCTCTTTAATGACATCCAAGGTTGCGATCAGACAGTAGCTGCCTCTTTTTTCAAAAATGGCCTGAACAGCAACAGCCGGATCTTTGCCGACCTCACACTCCACCCATCAGAGGATATGGACGACCTGATGCTTCGGGTGAAAAAATTCTGTCAGTTGGAAGATCTTTTGGCCGAGCGTGTCATACAGCGTCCGGACCAGCAGCCTTCGGCTCCACAATCAGCAAGAAACCGGAGGCAGGTAAATGTCGTCAAAAAAGGAAGAAAAGATGGTCCGAAGGCCCCCAAACTTCACGAGCTCACCGCAGAGACGACGGTCTTCACCGAACCCATCTATGCTGTGCTCAAGCATATTGAGAATCAACCTTTCTTTGCCTGGCCGGATCACAAGCTCGGAACGGCCGGAAAAACGAAAGACAAGCGGATCATAGGGAGCAAGGACATTTTACGACCGGTTGTAAACCCTTCAAGTCGTACTTGGAGCTCTTGGTGCAGCAAGGACACCTAGCCCGATGAGTTGATCAACAGGAGACACTGGAGATTGCCCAGAGGTCCGGACACCCCGTTCAGCCGGAGGAAGATGTCCCGACAATCAACGTCATCCACAGACCACTCAACAAGAAAGCTGCTATCCGCCTCAGAGCAGAAATCGACCAGGCCTCCGCCCCAAAGCAAGTGCTCACGGTCGGTTCTGGTCTCAAACGAAAACAGCCATCCGATCGTTCAGGATGGTCCCTAACTTTCACAGAGAAGGATATCGACCGAGTCCGGCTTCCTCACAACGACGCCCTGGTCGTCACCCTACGCGTCGGACTAGCCAACGTCCGGCGCATCCTCATCGACCAAGGAAGCTCTGCGGAGGTAATGTACTTTTCTATGTTTCAAGCACTTAAGCTTTCTTCTGATGCCTTGCAGCCAGCCAACGCCCCCTTGGTCGGATTTAATGAGGCTCCTGTCTGGCCCCTCGGCAAGATTTCTCTCCCGGTCCGGGCAGGATCCTAGACTATTGACATGGAATTCATTGTTGTCGACGTCCCTAGTCCTTACAATGCTATTCTCGGCCGGACCGGGATCCATTCCATGCAAGTGATCGCCTCAACCTACCACCAAGTCATCCGGTTTATTGGAGCCTCCGGACGACAGGAGGATATTCACGGCGACCAAGCAGCATCAAAACAGTGCTACATCTCAGCCGACGGGAAAACAAGCAGATAAAACAAGTTCAATGGGTAGAAGTTCCGGACACCCCGATCCTCGAAGATGTTGGCACTCCGGTAGCCGACAAGGCAGTTGAAGAGCTCATCACAATACCGATCAATGAGGATGGCAGCCGGACATTCCTTATCGGCTCCTCACTTTCTCCTGTGGACCAAGAGAGATATGTGAAGTTCCTAAAAGCCAACATTGAGGTCTTCGCCTGGACTCCATACGAGATGCCCGGAGTGGACCCGTCGTTCATCTGTCATCAGTTGAACATAAATTCTTCTCGGCATCCCGTCGTCCAAAGACCTCGACGTTCCTCTCCGGCACATACTCAGGCGGTCATCGAAGAGGTGGACCGACTGTTGGAGGCAGGTGCCATCCAAGAAGTCCAGTATCCCACCTGGATGGCAAACACAGTGGTCGTTAAGAAGAAGTCCGGCAAATGGCGCGTCTGTGTCGACTATACTAACCTAAACGATACCTGCCCAAAGGACTGTTTTCCTTTGGACCGTATCGATCAGCTGGTCGACGCCACCGCCGGACACCAGAGGTTCAGTTTCATGGACGCCTACAGGGGCTACCACCAGATTTCAATGGCCGAGGAGGATATGGAGAAGACAGACTTCATCACTCCCAAGGGGGTGTTCTGCTACAAAGTCATGCCCTTCGGTTTGAAGAAAGCCGGGGCAACCTACCAACGGATGGTCTCTCGAATGTTCTCGCGGCAAATCAGGGATACAATGGAAGCTTACATCGATGACATGGTCGTAAAGAGCAAGTATGCGACCGACCACCTCCAGCACCTGTCAGAGGTCTTTGAAATTTTGAAAAAGCATGGGCTCCATCTCAACGCCGAAAAGTGTGCCTTCGATGTGGGCTCCGACAAGTTCCTCGGCTATCTCGTCACCAGTCGGGGGATAGAGGTGGACCCCTCCAAGGTCACTGCGGTAACGAGCCTCAGACCTCCGTCTACCGTTAAAGAAGTCCAGCGACTGACCGGCATGGCGGCGACTCTCAACAGATTTATCAGTCGGTCATCCGATCTTTGCCGCCCCTTCTTCCAAGCCATCAAGACCAGCCGACACAGTTATAGATGGACAGAGGAGTGCGACCAGGCTCTCCAACAGCTCAAAAAATATATCTCTAGCCCTCCGGTATTGGTCACACCGAAGGACATGGAGCCTCTCATCCTCTGTCTGGCCGTCTCCCCACACGCCGTCAGCTCTGTTCTATGCCGAGTGGAAGCAACGGACCACCAGCCAGTCTATTACACCAGCAAGACCATCCTTCCTGCTGAAACCGAGTACTTGCCTCTTGAAAAACTCGCTCTTGCTCTTGTTTCTGCTTCCAGGAAGTTGTTTCCCTACTTCCAGCAGCACACCATCACAGTATTGACAGAGCATCCACTAAAAGCAGTCCTCCGGAGGGCTGACCTGTCCAACCAGATCTCAAAATGGGCGGTCGAACTGGCCAACTTTGATATCAAGTATCAGTTCAGGACGGCCATCAAAGCCCAGGTATTGGCCGACTTCGTCGCAGAGTTCTCTCCATGGGTCATCCCCTTAGAAGCTCCGGCACAGTCTCCGGCCATTACCCCGGATCTACAGGTTACCTCCTCGTCTGCTGCTCTGCCTCCACGGTGCTCCGGCACTTTTTCCCAGCATCCAGTGGAACAATGGCAGCTCTTCCACGGGGATACTTGGAGACTACACGTTGACGGCGCATCAAACAATAGGGGCTCCGGCGCGGGCATTGTTCTTGCCTCCCCTGGGAGAGTCGTCCATGAAAGTGCCCTGACTATTGATTATCCGGCCTCCAACAATGAGGCAGAATATGAAGCTCTGATCTCCGGATTACGCCTCGCCATAGAAATTGGGGTTGAGGACATTGTCGTCTTCAGCGACTCTCAACTGGTCGTCAACCAGCTGACCGGAGAGTACGGCGCTCGGGACGACTGTATGTGCAAATATCTCAGCTCTGCTTTGGAAGAATCGAAGAAGTTCAAAACTTTCCGGATTGAACAGATCTCAAGAGAGTACAACTCCCATGCCGATGCCCTCGCAAAGCTGGCCTCCGCTTGCTCTATCGTCTGCCAGCGATCAATTTCCTTCGGCATTATCTCTCAACCGAGTCATGAGCCTCCGGCATTGGAGGTAAACAACATATCAGCAGCCCCCAGCTGGATGGATGAACTTTTTGCATTTCTCAAGTCAGATACTCTGTCGGAGGATCGGAGAGAGGCCCATCGTATCCGTTGCAAGGTAGCAAACTTCTGGCTGTCTCCAACGGAGGCCCTCTACCGACGGTCCAGGACCGGCCCATATCTGCTCTGCGTCCATCCGGCAAGCTCCGGTAATCCTCGAAGAACTCTACTCCGGCAGTGGAGGATGTCACTCCGGTGGGCGATCACTAGCCCACCGAGCAATCACCCAGGGGTACTGGTGGTCGAAGATGCACAAGGACGCTGAAGACTATGTCAAAACATGCCACAAGAGCTAACTATTTGCTCCGGAAATTCACTGTCCGGCCGAGGATCTTCAACCAATCACTAGCCCTTGGCCATTTGCCCAATGGGGCATCGATATCGTCGGCAAGCTCCCAACTGCTCCGGGCGGGTTCAAGTTCCTCATCACAGCAACCGACTACTTCACAAAATGGGTTGAGGCCGAACCCCTCGTCACTATCACAGCTGCCGACGTCAAACGTTTCATTTGGAAGAACGTCACTATCTCTAGGTTCGGCGTTTCCTATGCAATAGTGTCGGACAACGGCACCCAGTTCGTCGGTGATCTTGTCTCAAACACATGTGAAGAGCTCGGCATCAGATTCTTCAACTCCACCCCTTACTATCCTCAATGCAACGGCCAGGCCGAAACTTCAAACGAGACCATTTCAGCCGGAATCAAGAGAAGGCTGGAGTCAAAGAGTGGGAAATGGGAAGAGGAGCTCTCACATGTACTCTGGGCCTACCAGACCACTCCACGTCGGTCAACCGTCCAGACACCCTACTCTATGGCCTTCGGCGTGGAGGCAGTTATTCCTATCCAGGCTGGGTTTCCAACTATCTGGACGCAACACTTTCATCATCCAACAAACGATTCGGCCCTGGCTACCGACTTGGACCTTGCAGAAGAAAAAAGGGAGTCCGCCAGGATCAGACTGGCCTCCTATCAACAAGAAGTAGCCAGTGGCTTCAACAAAAACGTCTGTGTCCAGATATTCAAACCGGACAAACTGGTCCTCCGGAAGGTGGTCCTAAAAAGCAAAAAACAGAAACTCATGCCTAACTGGGAAGGTCCGTTCAGAATCACAAAGATCGTCGGCAAAGGGGCTTACAAGGTGGAAGAAATGGATGGAACGCCTGTCGGTAAACCATGGAATGCCCTGAACCTCAGAAAATACTATCACTAAATTGTATCAAGGATGCCGAAAGATCAATAAAACTTTTTCATTCTCCAAAACTAGTCTGGTGCATTCCATCTGTCGGCAACTACATATTTTCAGCCGACCCTCAACCCTTGACCAAGCCTCCGGCAGTCATCTGCCCGGCTTCTGTTGGTCAAGCTCCCTTCTTTGGTCAAGCCTTCAGCAGTCATCTGCACAATACCCTCATGGGTTCGCCCCTTGACCGAGCCTTCAGCAGTCGTCTGCACCGGCCTCCGGTCAAGGATTTTTCGCCACAATGGACGAGTCTCCGGTGGTCATCTGCTAGGCTTCTGTCGGTCCTGGCACAATACCCTCATGGGTTCGCCCCTTGACCGAGCCTTCAACAGTCGTCTGCATCGGCCTCCGGTCAAGCATTTTTCGCAACAATGGCCGAGCCTCCGGCGATCATCCGTCAGGTTTCTGTCGGTCCTGACACAATACCCTCATGGGTTCGCCCCTTGATCGAGCCTTCAGCAGTCGTCTGCACCGACCTCCGGTCAAGTATTTTTCGCCATAATGGCCGAGCCTCCGGCGGTCATCCGTCAGGCTTCTGTCGGTCCTGGCACAATACCCTCATGGGTTCGCCCCTTGACTGAGCCTTCAGCAGTCATCTGCACCGGCCTCCGGTCAAGGATTTTTCGCCACAATGGTCGAGCCTCCGGCAGTCATCTGCCAGGCTTCTGTCGGTCCTGGCACAATACCCTTATGGGGTTCGCCTCTTGACCGTGCCTCCAGCAGTCGTCTGCACCGGCCTCCGGTCAAGGATTTTTCGCCACAATGGCCGAGCCTCTGGCGGTCGTCTGCCAGGCTTCTGTCAGTCCTGGCACAATACCCTCATGGGTTCATCATTTCTGGCCAAGCCTTCAGCAGTCGTTTGCCAGGGCTCCTGTTGTCCAGGATAGGGGAACCAGAAACTAGGCCTCCGGCAGTCATCTGCAAGGCCTCTACTGGTCTCATTCTACTGGGTAAGACGTCCGGATCACCTTAAAGGGACTGGTAAACCCCTTAACATATCCGGATGCCAGCTGTTATAACTTTTTTGTAAAAAACCGAACAAGAAAGGCATTCACACATTTCATTAAAAGAAGGAAGTGGAGTAACATCCGGAAGATGACAACAAAAAATTTTTCAAATAAAACAAAGCAAAATAAAATGAAGAAAAAGAAGCCTTCAGTTCTGCTCCGGGCAGTGCTCCCCTCCGTTGGCTTCTTCCTCTTCTCCTTCTTTGTCATCTTCCTCGACCTCCGGGAAGGTCTCCTCTATCGGGATCAGGGACACCTCTAGACATTCGTCGTACCTCCGGGCCGTGTGACTCTCTGGAACGCCTGCCCTTTGCAGTGCCAAGTCATATCCGTCCCGGTGGCCCTTCGTATAGCCGGCAGTGTAGCTATTTTTGTGCTGAACAAGCACTTGCTCCCGACGCTGCTTCCCGAAGGTCTCACGGGCGTCCGCCAGGCCGGAACCATAACCGGTCCTCTCGGCCACCTTGGCCGACTCCACTCCCTTTTTCTTCTCAGCTTCCAGCTCTTTTTTGTGTGAACGCCTCTCGCGTTGGAGCTTCTTATCCAGGTCAGCCTCCCTCTTTTTCCCATCCTCCACTGACGTCCGAAGATTTGCAATCTCAACATCCCTTGTGGCTCTCTCCTCCCTCAGCCGGATCCTCTCACTTGCAGCATACAAAAACCTGTCATGAATAATAGACAGGCAAGCGAGGCCCTGCAAAAAGTAACAATCAATCAACAAATTGCATGAAGTACAGGGATCTGGAAAACGACTGCTAAAGATAATACCTCAACAAAGCAGGCGAAGCTCTTGTCCACCCGGTCAACATATGTATTCGGCAGAGCAGCAATATTGCCCAGAGACCCCATCATTTTGGCAAACTGCACCCCCAACTCAGGATGCACCATCACGCTGTCGGTGGACAGCACATTTGTGCCATCCGGCCAGGTCAACCGTGGCTGCCACACTTCATCATCTTCAACTGTCCGCTTGCCACGGTCTCCGGCAGAGTAAGAAGAAGTCCCGCCCTGGGGCTGCCGGGTCTGCGCCTCAGCCTCCGTCACTGCTTCTTGGACTCCGGTCACAACCAGAGGAGTCCGGGAGCCGTCTCCACCTCCAGCCTATCCAAGAGGTCCCGGGGTCGTAGGAACACCAGCGGGGACGCCTCTGGAAGTGGTGCCCTCTGTCCCTTTGGCTTCCCTCTTCCTCTTCCTGACATAATCACACGTAATGGGGCGAGCCTCCGCCTCAAGCCCTCTTTGATCGGCATCGCAGGAGCTACAGCAACAGTGGCGCATCAGCATTGTCTTTTTCTCTTGTCCTCTAAAAAGGACAGGTAGTATGGCTTGTACTCAAGTACCCGAGGAACGTCCCGGTGTGGAAGTGCCCAGAGCGCAGCAAGATGACTATTATCTGCTCGGTTCTTCAACCGGAGAGTCACCCTTGAAACAGCTGCAAAACATAAAGTTCAATCAATTGATACAGAAGGCATCAGACTAAATGAAAGCTTGAAGACTCAATAGAAGGCTTACCAGGCGACCCCTTGGCGGTCGGTATGGGTTTGCTCCCGTTGGCGGGGTTATTGTAGCCTCCGGTCACTACTACATAAATGTCTGCCCATTTATCAGAATCCGGCATACGGGTGAAGAGGTCTCCGGATCCAGACCGAGCGCTCAAAAAATAGCGCTCGGATTTCTTATTCTGTGACAGTGTGAACAGACCGAAGAGATCTGCAAGATTAAAGACAAGACCCTGGGTCCGGCACAGCTTCCTAATACAGCCGACCACCCTATATGTATTCCCAGAAAGTTGGGCTGGGGAAAGCCCATACGCGCACAGGAGGTCTCTTATAAAGTCATCAACCGGCAGTCGGAGGCCAACCTCCGTAATGGCCATAAAGGGGATAACAACGTAATCGTCACTATAGGGAACCTCCTCCGGCTCGTACAGAAGTTCTGTCGTAACATCGTCAGGGATGGCATATTTCCCCCTGAAATCAGCCGGCATAAGGACGTCGGTCTTAGTATACTGCACGTAGGGACAAATGCGCCTGCCGGACGGTCCAGCCTCCTCCGGCTCCTCCACTTCAGCAGCCTCCTCAACCTCAGTAGGAACTGCTGGCGGAAGACAGACGGCCACTGGGCTTACCGACTCAACAACTCTGTCGAACTCAGTCCTGTCACTGGGAGTAGACGACGATAACTCTACGTCGAACTGCACATCAGAGCTCGTTTCCACATCTGAGCCCATCTCCACATCAGAGCCGGATCGGGTGTCGTCAGAGTCCGACATCTTCTGCTCACGTCCTGCCGGACAATCAAAACGAAAGTTAGAGGGCGATAGATCCCCATACTCGGGGCTTGCGCCGACTCTACTTACCCTCCGCCAAAGGGTTTGAAACCCAGTCGGCGAGAGGGATAACCGTCCGGCAGACAGGCAGTCGGACTAGCGAATCTCCCACCGATCGGGCAGGAGACCGCTCAATAAAGAAAAGAAATGCACAAGTTACGAGCCTCTGGACAATACCTGAAAGAAAACGAAGCAAAGGAGGCCTGAGAAGCTTGACAGAATCTGGAAGCTAGGTAGTCGTCAGAAGCAGGCGTCGGAGAGCGCAGAATTCGCAGAAGTGAATGCCTCAACTACCGAGTGTCAGTATTTATAGACTCAAGCAGGAGGCCAGTTGCCTCACGCAGATTCCGAAGCGGCGGCTCCAGCCAATTAAAACGGCGGGTGCAGATATCGAAGGGACGTCCCATCCGCACGGGCCAACACCTCCAGCAAATCAAGGAATGACACGTGGATCCCACCGACTGACGGTTACGAAGTAATCATTACTGTCCGCTGACGCGCTGGACAACGCGCGTGCAGCAAAACCCACAACTCAGAAAAGCTTCTGGATAGAAGCCAACCTTCGGCAACCATATCCAACGACCGGCCCAACAGACCAATCAGCATCCGGCCAAATGAATCAATCCCTTCCAACAGGTTGAAAAGAATTGAGGAAATATTGTGGTTGCTGGACCAGTCTTATCTTGGGCCGGACCCCAGCATCCGGATCCACTCAGTGATCCGGACCCAATTGACACATCTTGAAGCAATCCAGGGCCATCGGCCTCACGGACCTCCGGACAACACTGCAGCTAGAGGAAAGAACCGGTGGTTCATCGTGTGTTCTTCAGCAACCTAAGCAGTCTCACCGGACACCCGAAGGAGCCAAGCCGGGTCGGCCATGCGGCCTCCTTCAACCTCTGGCGTACCCATCCGGACGTCAAGGAAGCCCGGCGTCTCCATTTCCCCACTGGGAGAAGGGGCATCTTCCACCGACGGACGGTCCTATGCCGAAGGGGTCCACCATCGGCAACAGTAGGGAACAATGACCTCCGGCAGGTGGCACTCGGGTCGGTTCAGCGGCCCATCAGCACTATAGGGCTGATGTCAGCACCCGGTCTCCTGCTCGTGTGCATCACACACTTGCATGTTTGGCGTTCAAGTCAGATGGCCTATATATACTCTATCAAAACACTGTTTACGGGATGGACAATCTGGTATCTCTCTGACTGCTCTTTCAGTTTACAGTTTCCTCTCTTACTGTCGCTGACTTAGCCATCGGAGGCCCCTCTCGGTCGCTGCCGACCGGTGGGCACTGACCTTTGTGTTGCAGGAGCCAAGCAGGTAATCCCATTTTCTCTTATAGGTGACCGGTCGTCCATCCGAAGCATTCCACCCAATCATCCGGCCAGCATCCGAAGGACCCGAGGTACTCTCCGGACTTTCAGTCACCACAAGGCCCTCAAAACTCAACCAAAAATTCCCAAACTTTGAACAGATGCTATATAACTAATCTAGAACAACATAGCTCAAATATATTCGGACACGATTACCTAATTTGGGAGAATTTAATCCTCAAGAATCGCCGAGTGGGTTTCTCCACTTCTTTTGCTCCAACCCGAAATTGACCTATCAAAACATCACCAATGGACCTCAAATTCGGAACACAAATACTAGAGACTAAATGGAACAACTCTGTGTTTTCATAATCTTAAATCGTTACCTTGTTTGCCCAGAATAAATTATAGAAGTATTTGTCGCAGCTTAAAACTTCAATTCTCTTTCCAACTCCACTGCTCACAGTCTACGTTTAACCTCAGCAATCAAATCCTCAGAACCTCCATTCACAAATACTCTCTCTAATATTTGCACATCCTTGTATACTGTGAAGAGCATTTCTAATTTAGAAACCCCTCCGATCTCTAACTATGGAGTCTATTTATACAAAAATCCAGCCGATAATTTCTAGGCCAACTATACCTCTTGATGTATCTACACATACTTGAATAATGATAGCCTTTGAACGATTTCCAAAGATATGATGCTTGGTTTGGCTTACAGTCAATACTTGGGAAGCCCTACAATCAATATCCTGGTTTCCAATGATACATCCCTTCGTCTTCTCCGCCATGGATTTTCTGAACGAACTCCAAATACT
>NMUG010006030.1:0-12803 GCA_002855965.1 Monotropa hypopitys | reverse complement strand
AATAATTAAACAACTGGAAATAAATAATTACAACATGCTTTAAATAAAATAAAGAAAAACAACTACACTAATTCACTAACGTACATTGGGATTGATGTACGCATCTAATCACGTGATCTATCTATGTCTCCCACGCAGACACAACTCCCGAACTAGTAGTGGGCAAAGGACCCCTCAGCAATTCTCCAACAACACATGTGTTTACCAAAAAGGCCAACACAAGAATATGTAAGAAACACAATCAACTATTTCAGAAACATAAAGTACTGTAAACAACAAAACACAGAACAGTCATTAGAATCACCTATTGATGACAATCAAAGCACGTCGTGCTCTTGGCGCGTCCGACATCTTTCCCATCTCACACACCACATTTACAAATAAAATATGTAAATGGATAATTAAAAGTGCTATCAAACATACTCACAGCGATTAAATAAACCGTTACCACAAGCCGATAGCTCCGCATCACCCGCTAGTGGGCTAAATCTCAACTAGTCTTTCACCTGTTCAAGCCAAAAATCATCAATATCCGATATAATAAAACTTGAACAAAGTAAATATAAATGCGTAATTAAATGAATTGAACGCATTAAATAATCCATTTAAATTCACACACACTTCTATGTTATTATTCTTATTAAATAACATTAATTTCTAGCATTGGTTATTGAATTTGAACCCAAAACAACACTTTAATATTCTGTATGGGGGTACCGTAACCGGTTACCCCTCTGGATGTGCAATTGGTTACCCAAAACCCCAACATGCACTACCGATTACCCGTTACCGGTTACGTATATGCCAAGAGAAATCTCACAATCGATTCAGTCACTGTTCATCATTTTTTTATCTCTAATTCACAATACAGGGTTCTCGTATAGCCAAATCAACACATACAACTACTGAAGATTTGTTAGAATCTTACATCCAAAAACTATAAAGCATAATTCATGCATTTAATCGAATCAAATCCTATCAATTTAACAAACCCACTTCACCAAATCAATACAACACCCAAAATTTCGAATTCGTGAGGAACCCTGGTATAAGATACAAATCCGGGAAGAACTCACGTACAAATCCATGAATAAGATCATATAATAAAATCTAAAATGAGTTTTTTACCGATTTTACTTCAAATCAAAACCCTTTAATTTCAAGCCCTTTTCTTCCGTTCCACACACTCTCTTTCTTTCTCGTTTCCTTTCTCTCTGTTTTCTCTTTGGATGTTTTTTCTGTGAATTTCTAAGTGTATACGTACGTAGCAATCAAGTCCACCAATTGATTTTAATTGCCTAACAAAAAAATCCCATCGATCAAACAAAAGACATTCTAAATCTGTCTTACGTATGCGTTACCGGTTACGCCCAATAATGGGTTACCGGTTATGCAAGTTACAACCACTAATGCTCTATAACTTTTCACCCAGGCACTACCAGTTACACCAACATTTGGGCTACCGGTTATGCCTACTACTCAGGCACAAGTAAGAAATGGTTTGCTAAAATAGTTTTCTAAGTTATCAATTTTTCCTCAACTGATCAAAACTTATCTACTACTTATTAATACCATTAATTATTTTATTTTCCACCATCAATTCATACCTAATCATATCAAATGATTAAGCTAACATTTAACAAATTAAATGACATATTTTTCTAAGTCGAGTCTTACACACATTGTAATGGCCTCAAAATTTGAAACCATTTTTAAGATGCTAATTAAATAAAATTAAATTGCAGAAACGAAACATCTACCACAATAGTATCCCATATTATATTAATTGTTAGAAAGAGATACAAATGAAACAATACATGATTTTTGAGACTTTATAACTTAGTCTGATTACAACTTACAAATGAGATGAAATAATACAAATTAGATGGTACAATAAATAAAGAAAGGAGAAGCAACCTATCACTACGGTACACCAACTCCAAAGCTCGGCAAGGAGCCTGAAGACGCGGCTCCAATCCAACGAAGCCAAGAAGTTATAAAATAGAGGGTTAGGCATCACCGCCTAGTAGAGAAATCTATAACCAAGTATTTCTAAAATTGGGGTGCATGTGTGTGACAAGGAAAAGAAGGTAAACATGTATGCATAGAGATCTCATTATATTTTCTAAGTTAAAACGTTTTCATTTCATTCTTTGACTCAAGTTCAACACTTGATGTCTCCAGAAGACTCAACGACGCCAACCAAAGAGAGAAGACTCACAATTTTCCAAAAGACTCGCTTTGTCAAAATAAAGGAATAACCGATCATTTTCTCAAAAGACTTGCTTTCTCACATACAAGAGAAATGATTTCAATCTACCAAGTTCTACGAGTTCCAAACGACTCATTTTTATTATTTTTAAAACATTGGTTTCTAGTATACCAATTTTCATCAATTTCCAAGGGGATTGGTTTCTAACATACCAATTCCTTAATCTATCAAATCAAATGAGTTATTAGGTTTTGAAAAATTCTGAGATAGTAGGTGATCAACCAACTAACCGTAAATTCCTAGTATTACCCGACTCGACGGGAGGGCCCAGTCAAACCCCCATTGCGCAATGTCTTGAATGCATAGCATTTAGGAATCAAAATCCTAGGGATCAAAATCCCATAATATAGCCAACCAAAATGTACTATCATGTTTTAGGGTCTTTCATCCAACATTTTTGTTTTCGTTCATTAATTCTGATACAATTAGGGCAACACCTCCTAATCACGCAACTAGACCCAAAACTTGAATTAATTCATAATTCGTTCAATTTTCAATCTCAATGTGTCAATACACTTACTAGACCCACCAATTAACCATTACAATTGAAATTGACCATTTTCCCTAAATTAATCCAAAATCGACATGTTAGGGTTTTTCATAAAAATTTGGGGGTTTTCGAAATCGAACAAGGAATCGACAAATTGAAGTCGTATGGAGTTCAAGAAGACCCTACCCAACACATACACTTAATCAATTGAAGGGTAGACACAACCCACAAGAATAATTTTAAAAAATACAAGTGTACACAAGAAATCTCTTGAAAAGCTTAGAGGGATAGGGAGAAAACCAAAGATAAAGACACAAGGGATAGAAATCTCTACCTTAAATGAAGAGCCAAGCACAAACCCTATGTGAGGGGGTCTTGAGAGCGGCAAAACTTGATCCCACCGGTGCGTAGCCTTTGATGTCATCCACGAGGTTTCTGAAGGCAAGATCCTCTAAAACCCAAAGGATAGTCCCCAAATGTAGAGAGAAGTGGGAGGATTTGAGTGGGAGAGAGTGTAGACGAAAGAGAGAGAAGAATATGGCTTGATAAATGCCCTAGAACGACCAAGGGTGAGTATATATACTCAAGGGGTCAAAATACATCATTGCCCTTCATTTAAAACCCGACAAGCCGTGAATTACCGGTAGAACAAGGTTGTATTACCGGAAATTCAAAGTGCTGTTTCTTGACAGATTTTCACAGGAATTGCTGTCCAATAAAACGATCATAACATTTTCGTGCGAACTCCGATTGAGGTTATTTAAATTTGGTTGTTTTCACAATTTAATTGTCTACAACTTTCATGAATAAATAATTTCAATTCTCCAAAAATACGGGGGTCAAATTGGGCATGGAACACCCTGTATTTAAAACATCTCAACAACAGAAAATGTTTAACTCTTGGACTCCCGCAACCAATTCCCGCAAGCTCTCCCCCAACTCTCAGTAATCTGGTGTTCTATCTTCCTGGACTTCCTCTTCTCTCGCATGGACTTCCGCAAGTCCCTTTCGTATTTCCAGAAAAGGGGGCATTGCCCTTTCCCCAATTCCCGGTAGAGGGGCTTCCCTCCACTTTCCTTCTCCCGGTCATCCGGACTTCTGCTCCCCTCCATCCCTTCCTCCTCCTCTTCTCCCGCAAATGACTTCTCCCTATTCCCACAAGCCTTCTCGTATTCCCATAAATTGGAGAAGTTCAAGAAGAAATGGGCCTAGATTCTTCGTTCGAACTCTGATTAACACGATTCAAATTTCGTTGGGTTCGTAATTGAATTCTCTACAACATTCTGGGATCAACCACATCATCAATCAAGAGAAGATTTTGAGATTAAATTTAATCAAAATCTATGGAATAGAATTTAAGAATTTTAAGTTTGATTTATAAAATTCAGGACCGTTACAATCCACCCTCCTTAAAGGAATTTCTTCCACGAAATTTATATCACCAACCATGCAAGGATACAACAAGAAGGAGAAAGATCTTACAAGGATTGAACAGTCCCGAATATTCCTATTGAATCTAAGATGCGAATAAGTTGTTCCTCAAATTTTCAAGAACAAAGACCAATGGTGAAGACAATGTTTTTAGAGCTCGAGATGTCAACGGAATCAAGTCAAGATTTTATGGATCTGAAGGAGGTTATCAAGTCAAAGATGAGTCCAACAAGACGAACATATAAGGAAGAAATCGAATTATATATTCTCATAAGCACTCCTTAACACACTACTAACTCAAATAGCCAAAGGTGCAATGATTTTAAGGAAAAGCAAGCACAAGGATAACTATCTCAACCCCAATATCAAAACCATGACCAACAATATAGGTATCCAGTATATGGGATAAGATAGAATGACGTGTACAGTCATCAAGAAATGCTAAACTAGGGAAAGAGACCTCGCCGAAAAGAAGAAGACATCTTGCTTCTGCTATATTTCACTACATCAGTGTGTCACCAAGGACCAGAATCAAGAGACCAACATACTTAAGGTCAACTGCTAATCATCGAGCCAAAGGTCAAGACTCCGAAACTCACACACACAGACCCGCACACCTACCTAGTGCAGTATCGGAATGACTTATAAAGTTTGATTTGAGATGCGCTGGCCAGTTGCCTTCTCAAAATAACCATCCACAGTCATTTCTACACCACATGACATGGACTACACACACCCGATCACAAAATTTTATATATAGCTAAGTTAGTGCAGTCGACCCAAATGAGACACAATTCTACCTGAACTCTCTCAAAGTAACTGTACAACATGAATACAACATCACCTCACTGATTAAGCCACAAGTCGAACTCCACTAACCTATTGATCAACACCCCACACACTCTCAAACAAGCTCCAACAAGCGACACCATCACAGAATGGATTTCCCATGCGCAAAAAGGAAAGGTGTCAAGAGAGACGACAACAAGTCGGATTTGCACAACAATACGGGGACAGCAAATGTCCATGAGAAGACCAAGTATATGGTGAGGGTGTGAGAAACCAGAAGACAATCTCGAGAAAATGAGAACATGACAAGTTAGAGAGATTTCCGCGCACGAGACGACTGATGCAGGG
The DNA here is from genome assembly GCA_002855965.1 of Monotropa hypopitys. Classification (NCBI taxonomy): domain Eukaryota; kingdom Viridiplantae; phylum Streptophyta; class Magnoliopsida; order Ericales; family Ericaceae; genus Monotropa; species Monotropa hypopitys. Next base: position 7,473 of record NMUG010006030.1, on the reverse strand, counting down.
CAACTTTAGCAAGTGCCACCACTTCAAGTGTTCTATGAACTATCTATTGGAATGTAGAGAAGGACAAGAACAACATCGAGACTCTGTGATGAGAAGTTAGAAAATTTTCCAAACAACGTGTTGTTCCCACAACGGTCAACAGACGCTAGTGTAACCCGAGACGGTTACGAACATGCCAAACGGAGATAATGAGCGAATCACTTATGCACCACTAAAGAATAAAGAATCCTAACTCTAGTCAGGATAGACACCAACACCGACAGACAAGGATCTAAATGAGAATGGATAGAGAGACTATCTTTTGCTTCCAAACATTCACCAAAAATGGGAGAGGCAAAGAACAATGAATGGATGGTTTCCACTTACCAATCCAACACAAAGGAAATCGGGTGAGGGTAGGTGCGCTAAGAACAACGAGCAGCTAATGATATCCCGAGATCGATACTCCAGAGAGAAGAACCCACTACTCCACGAATCACCTTCTACAACCGTGAACCAAGACTAGGGAGTAGTCACCAACGGTCAACTCCAATCGTAACTTCAAACTTAATACTTAAACTGCGCTCTAACTCAAATCATCTCCCAATAGACTATGGAATACACTAACGCACCAACTTCACACATTCTAGAACCAAGCGCTCATCTTCCCAATGTACCGAATCACACTTCCCACTTTCAAACATCACAAATCTCAACATGCATCCATTCTCCAAACCCAAATTTCTACTAACACTTCGCATCCCAAACCTCTAGTCCTCAAGGGATCTCACCGCTCTTCTTACCCAAATAAGACTATCACCCAATACGATAGGGAACCCTAAGGTCACACAAAGGAAATCCACAGGATAGCTCTAACCTCACTATCACTTCAAATATTTCAAGAGTCCTTCCGACTCCAACAAGACACGTGATGATACTCCAAACTCAGCCACACAAGGAAATATGGCACGTGGTGACTCATCCTTCAGCCATCTACAATCTAAGAACCTCAATGCTCACTTTATCAACTAACCATATCCCAAAGTTTTCCTTTTGGTTCTTATTCATCACTTTCTCGAAAGAATGCTTTCGTCGCGCTACAACTCGCACTAGAACCTCAAAGAAAGTCAAGACCCCAATTCCACAACACACCAAAACAGGATTGTCAACACGACACATCATAAATTAGAACACAACTAAGTCCACAATTATCCAAGGACGTCTCAATTTCCGACAAGGACTAACAAGGTTCTAACCACTCGCCCTAATAACCTCGATGCCTTAAAGCATCATGCCAATCCCAAATAACCTCAAGTCACAACACTACGACAACTCTAGCATCCGAACAAGAGTAAGACACCACCAATGCAAGCTACACCTCACTGTACCAACAACTAGGCACAAATCACACAAGAGGTCTACCAACCCAAGAATCTTCTATGCCCACATCTCTATCACAACAAGGTCTTGCTATACCGAGACATCCTCCCCTCAACGAATACTACACTCAATAGGTTAACTAGTATCGACACACCTAGCCATCACCACTAACCTTAATTCCGATAGAGTAGATCGCACCAAAGTCCTTCACTAAAATCAAGAAGATATGTGCTCGGGAGACTAGATCAATCCCAACTAGGAAACAATTTACCAATAAGGTCAACAAACTACACTTCCACCGAAAGAATATAGTAAGAGCCAAGGCTCATCCACTGGAAACGATCGACTTCCAAGGTGCCACGATGGATACCAAAACGATCGACATCGAGAGAAACAACACTATCCTACAAGAAGTGTCCACCAAGAAGTTCGTCAATAATCACTATAAGAAATCCAAAGGTCAAAGGACACTAGGTTGCGTGAATACTTGACATCCTCAACTACAAGGGTAAAGGACACCCATTCGTCCAAGAATCACCAAAATCCACCTCCTACCGATGGGAAAGGCTCAAAAGCCACAACAACAACAATGAAGATGGCACCTAAGTCCAAATGTAAGGATGATAAGATCAACTCAAAGGAGTCAACAAGGGTTCTAATATCTCAAGTTGAAGAATTCACACAAGGAATTACCAAGATTTTATTAAGTTAAGTTATATAAACTTTATCTTTTTAAGAGATCTCATGCAATGTATATATGCATTCAATGCTCACACACAAATGCAAGCAAAGGCAATGCCCCAAAGACAATGCGATTAAGAGCGACGCAACACAAGACAATGCACCCACCGAGACTAAATGTCTCCCCAAAGTCCCTAAGTTTTCGAAACTAAGGCTCTGATACCATTTATAACGGCCTCAAAATTTGAAACCATTTTTAAGATGCTAATTAAATGAAATTAAATTGCGGAAACGAAATTATATGAATTGTAAGAAAGAGATACAAATAAAACAATACATGATTTTTGGGACTTTATAACATAGTCCGATTACAACTTACAAATGGGATGAAATAATACAAATGAGATGGTACAATAAATAACGAAAGGAGAAGCAACCTATCACTATGGTACACCAACTCCAAAGCTCGGCAAGAAGCCCAAAGATGTGGCTCCAATCCAGCGAAGCCAAGAACCTATAAAATAGAGGGTTAGGCACCACCGCCTAGTAGAGAAATCTATAATCAAGTGTTTCTAAAATTGGGGTGCATGTTTGTGACAAGGAAAATAAGGTAAACATGTATGCATAGGGATCTCATTACATTTTCCAAGTTAAAACATTCTCATTTCATTCTTTGACTCAAGTTCAACACTTGATGTCTCCAAAAGACTCAACGGCGCGAACCGAAGAGAGAAGACTCACAATTTTTCAAAAGACTCGCTTTGTCAAAACAAAGGAATAATCGATCATTTTCTCAAAAGACTTGCTTTATCACATACAAGGGAAATGATTTCAATATACCAAGTCTTACGAGTTCTAAACGACTCATTTTCATTATTTTCAAAACATTGGTTTCTAGCGTACCAATTTTCATGAATTTCCAAGGGGATTGGTTTCTAACATACCAATTCCTTAATCTATCAAATTAAATGAGTTATTAGGTTTTGGCCAATTCCGAGATAGTAGGTGATCAACCAACTAACTGTAAATTCCTAGTATTACCCGACTCGACGGGAGGGCCCAGTCAAACCCCCATTACGCAATGTCGTGAATGCATAGCATTCAGTGATCAAATTCCCGAGAATCAAAATCTCATAATATAGCCAACCACAATGTACTCTCATGTTTTAAGGTCTTTCATCCAACAATTTTCTTTTCGTTCATTAATTCTGATACAATTAGGGCAATGCCTCCTAATCGCACAACTAGACCCAAAACTTGAGTTAATTCATAATTCGTTCAATTTTCGATCTCAATGTGTCAATACACTTACTAGACCCACCAATTAACCATTCCAATTGAAATTGACCATTTTCTCCAAATTAATCCAAAATCGACATGTTAGGGTTTTTCCTAAAAATTTGGGGGTTTTCGAAATCGAACAAGGAATCGACAAATTGAAATTGTAGGGAGTTAAACAAGACCATACCCAACACATACACTTGGTCAATTGAAGGGTAGACACAACCCACAAGATTAATTTTGAAAAATACAAGTGTACACAAGAAATCTCTTGAAAAGCTTAGAGGGAGAGGGAGAAAATCAAAGATAAAGACACAAGGGATAGAAATCTCTACCTTAAATGAAGAGCCAAGAACAAACCCTATGTGAGGGGGTCTTGAGAGTGGCACAACTTGATCCCATCGGTACATAGCCCTTGATGTCATCTACGAGGTTTGTGAAGGCAAGATCCTTCAAAACCTAAAGGATAGTCCCCAAATGTAGAGAGAAGTAGGAGGATTTGAGTGAGAGAGAGTGTAGATGGAAGAGAGAGAAGAATATGAGCTAAATGCCCTCGAACGACCAAGGGTGAGTATATATACTCAAGGGGTGCCCTTCATTTAAAACCCGATAAGCCATGAATTACTGGTAGAACAAGGCTGTATTACCGGAAATTCAAAGTGTTGTTTGTTGACAGATTTTCATAGGAACTGTTGTCCAATAAAACGGTCATAACTCTTTCGTGTGAACTCCGATTGAGGTCATTCAAATTGGGTTGTTTTTACAATTTAATTGTCTACAAAGTTTATGAATAACAAATTTCAATTCTCCAAAAATACGAAGGCCAAATTGGGCCTGCAACACCCTGCATTAAAAAAATCTCAACAACAGAAATTTTTAACTCTTGGACTCCCGCAACCAACTCCCGCAAGCTCTGCCCCAACTCCCGGTAATCGGGGGTTCTGTCCTCCTGGACTTCCTCTTCTTCTGCATGGACTTCCGCAAGTCCCTTCTGTATTTCCGGAAAAGGGGGCACTTCCCCTTCCCCAATTCCCGGTAGAGGGGCTTCCCTCCCCTTTCCTTCTCCCGGTCATCCAGACTTCTGCTCCCCTCCATCCCTTCCTCCTCTTCTTCTTTCGCAAATTACTTCTCTCTATTCCTGCAAGCCTTCTCCTATTCCCGAAAATTGGAGAATTCCAAGAAGAAATGGGCCTAGATTCTTCATCCGGACTCCGATTAACATGATTCAAATTTCGTTGGGTTTGCAATTGAATTCTCTACAACATTCTAGGGTCAAACACATCATCAATCAAGAGAATATTTTGAGATTAAAATCCATTAAAATCTATGGAATAGAATTTAAGAATTTTAAGTTCGATTTATAAAATTCTGGACCGTTACATACATCATCACAAAGGTGCTGTTAGGTGGAGCTATAATCTTATCAAAAATGGAGGGACAAGAATTTTCTCAACCACTCAATACAGGTGTACTCAAATGCTATTATACCTGATGAATAGCATATAAAAAAGAAAAAGAAGCAATTGTGATTTTGTTTTAATAACGATGTTTCCCTTTTGCCATTTATTCTAAGACAATCTAAGTGAAAGTGTATTCTTCATTTCTATTTTATTGTATTCTCTCATTGAGGATGACAAAAATAAAATAATCAAATCATTAGAAAAAATATGATGATCAAAGCGATCGTCACCCCTGCATAAAAGCAATAGGAGGATCCCAATTCTCATCTCCTCAAAAATATCTCTCTTCTAAAAAAATACTGCACATGCTCACGGTTGCTCTGAATAGGGAAAAAAAGAAATCATCTTTTTAAACTTAAAACGTGATTTCTTCAAAAAACGTTATAAAAAAATGGTATAGTCAAAAACCCGAAAGAGGGATATAGCAAAAATGAAAAATCCAGCACAGTCAAAATCTGAAAGGGGGTTGTGGCAAAAATAGAACAAAAATCCAACGTAGTCAAAACCCAAAAAAGGGGGCTACGGCAAAAATGGAAAATTCAATGCGGTCAAAACCTGAAAGGGGTCCGTAGCAAAAAAAGAGATAAATAAAATACATCTGGCATAGTTCTTTTAAAAGAAAGGGCTATGACAAAAAATGGATATAAAAAATTAGAAAGGAGGTCAAAGGGCAAAAAATGGGTAACGGGTCAAAGTTGTGAAATAAGGAAAGTGTGAACACATTAATTTCTGGGAAATCAATAATGAATTGCGACTGGGATCAATCCTCAGTTCACTTTTAGATTTTGGCATAGCTTGTAGGCTACCATGGGTACCAAGCTTGTATTCAGCACTGTATTTCATCCTCAAACTGATGGTCAGTCTGAGCATACCATTCAAATTTTGGAGGATATGCTTCGTGCTTGCATTCTTGATTATGGTGGTAGCTGGGTTGATCATCTTTCTTTGATTGAATTTTCTTACAACAATAGTTATCAGTCGAGTATCGGTATGCCTCTTTTTAAGGCTCTGTATGGTCGTTTGTGTAAATCTCTTGTTTGTTGGTTAGAAGTTGGTGAGTCTGTAGTGTTTGGTCCTAAGGAAACTCATCAAACTACCGAGAAAATTAAATTGATCCGTCAACGATTGCTTATGGTAGAAAGTAGGCATCAGAGTTATTCCAATTGTCATCATCATCCTCTATCCTTCGATGTTGGCTACCATGTATTACTCAAAGTTTCTCCTAGAAGAGGTATATTTCACTTTGGGAAGAAGGGGAAGCTTACTCCCCGTTATATTGGTCCTTTTGATGTCATTGAAAAGATTGGTGAAGTAGCTTATCGGTTGGCCTTGCCGACCAATATTTCTGATGTCCATGATGTGTTCCATATTTCCATGTTGAGAAAGTACGAGTCGGATCCAGCACATGTGATCAATTGGGATAATGTAGAGTTGGAAGCCGATGTATCGTATGAAGAGTGACCTATTACTGTTCTTGATTCTAGGGAGAAAGTTTTTTTAGGCAAAACTATCTCACTTGTGAAGATTTTGTGGTCAAATCATGGCACAGAGGAAGCCACTTAGGAACGAGAAGAGGAAATGAGGGCGAAATATCCCAATTTGTTTTTATTTTGTTGTATCTCTCTTCTCTTGTATCATATATTATTGTAATCATTCTTGATGTGAATCTCCCTAATGCCTCTACCTTATATAATTTCGAGAACGAAATTCTTTTAAGGGGTATGAGATGTAATGGTTGAGAATTAACAGTTCTTGAAATTTTAATTCCATCTCTTGGATTTTGGTTGATTTATAATCCCAAAATCTTCATTTGGTTAATGAAATGGTGAAGTCTTGTAAGTCATAGAGGATTCAATTCTAAATCCAATGCAATTTGAATCGTATCAATCGGAGTTCAGACATAGAAAATGTGTCTAAAATACTCTTAATAGTTTCTTGTGCAGAGGTGCCCGTAATTGGTTTCCATGCATCCGTAACCGATTTCCATGCATCCAAAACCGGTTTCGCATGTTGGTATCCGCAACCGATTTCCATGCATCCATAACCGGTTTCCATGCATCCATAACCGGTTTCCACCACTCCCGTAACCGGTTTCGGGTCTGTCGGGGTGATTTTCTGGCAGATTAAATGAAAGGTATATTTGTCGTTTCAGGGGTGTTTTACACATTTTAATATGGGGGTAAAGCCCCATTTCAGTTCGGAACACATCTCCTCTCTCTCTCTCTCTCTCCTGTATCTCACTCTTTATCTCCTAAGTCTCTCTCCCTTCTCTCTAAGATCCTTGATGGATTGTTGAGCTTTTGAAGAAATCATCTTCACAAAGTGCATAGAGGCCCTCAAGCTCTCTCCATTGACGTTCATAGTTCATGGTGGTGTCAAGACTCCCTCACCTAGGGTTTGTAAGTGATTCATCATAATAGGTAGAGTTTTCTACTCTATATATCTTCTTAGTTGGTATGCTCTTTTTTCCCTCTCTAGATTTCACTAGGATGAGGATATTTCCGTATGTGATGTTTGTGGGTCAAATTGATCCATGATTTTTTGAGGGCTTATGCCCCATATGGGTCTTAATAGACTCCTTGTGACTTCAATTTCAAGATCCCCTAGTTAATTTGGAAAAGCCCCAATTTTTATAAAACTCTAATTTGAGTCATAAGGGAATTTTGAAATTGGGTTGGAATTGATAGAAATT
>NMUG010006029.1:0-12803 GCA_002855965.1 Monotropa hypopitys | reverse complement strand
TATGAGACTTAAAATTTGAGATTAGGACTAAAAATTTTATATTAAGCCCGAATAATTGAATACGATTTTTTGGTAAATTATTAAAAATTTTGGGAGTGAGAAAAGAATTTTAGAAATAAAAGGATGAATAAAAGAATTAACGTATAAAACGTAAAATATGAAAATTCGATTAGAAATCATCATAACTATGGCGTACCATTCCGCATCGTGGTGTAACCCAAAAATCAATTCGATTTCAATTATAGTTTTATAATTATCCTAAAAACTAATAAGTATGATATGTAAATAGTATTAAAATTAAAGAATAAGAAAACAAAAGAAAATTAAAAACTTGTTCTGGAGAGGAAAAGAGAGAGAGGAAGAAAGAGAAGAGAAACCCGGCGAAGAAAATCCGACGAAGTAGCGATCGAACCAACTACAAATCTAAGGTAAGAACTTCGTTGTGCTCATTTTAACGTAAAGGAATGGAATCAAAAACCATTAATTCATTAGAAATCTAAGTTTTTCAAAAAATTTGGAAATTCTCGAATCAAGTGAATTTAACGCGTTTTCGATCTGTTTATATATGTTTATAGGTAGATTCTAGGACGTATATAGCATTAGTAACCTTGGAATCGTAAAAAAATCATGTTTTGGAAGTAAAATTATAAAATTAAAGTAAGGAAACTCGAAGACCGAAACCCACTGTTCTTCGCATTCTTCGCAATTTCCAACGGGTACCGGTCCCCCATACCGCAGGGGACCGGTCCCTCTGCCAGTTACGGGTACCGTTCCCTTATGCCAAATTTTGGAGAAATCAAGGAAAAGACTCAGAAATGGTACCCTACCCTTGGAAAATGTAATAAAAACCTAATTACGCAAATAAATTAGAATTGTTTAAGAACTTCCGATAATAATTATATTCCTATAATTTATTTTTCAGGACCCTCTAGTGTACCAATTGACCAAGGTGAGTGACTATGCACTTAAATACCATGATTTTCTAGTATGTTTTCTGAAATTATTCATGTCTTCTGTGGGAGATGTTTATTAAATGATTTTAATATTCCATGGCTATGAATTATTTATGAATCTATTACGTGTCATCATTATGTTCTGATCACCGGGATCTAAGCCCAGTGTATGTATGACATTGGGGGACCCAAGCCTCAATGGTGCATTTAGGAGACCTAAGCCCTGGTGCAGTCCTTATTGGGGGAGATGACCTATAATACGACATTAAATAAGAAAGGGGGTTTACAATGATTTTGGAAAGTTAAAGAAGAAGTTTAAGAAAAGAGAACCTAAACCTGAATATCCATAATGTTCTGTTTACGATATATTTTTGTTATGATTACCGACTATGTTATGTTACTGATCATGTTATGGTGTCAGTTATGATATCAGTATGGTATTCATGGTTTTGGCATATGTTTATGTTCAGTTATGGTTTTATGACTCTGTTACAGACTCTGATATGTTTTAGAATTTATGTATCATTTTATAAACTCTTTTCATATCCATGGCATAAAACCTATATTTATGTACTTCGTCATTCACACAAGAATTAGCTTACGTTTTAAAATTATATTTTTAGAAAATGAGGAAGCATCCTACGTCTATTAGTAGACTGTGGATATTTCAGCGACCAGTACAGAGTATGTGTTTAGATAATTGTCTTTGTTATATCTCTAGTTCAGCTCTGAGATAGTTTGTAAATATGTAATAAAATGTGTGTATGGTAGAAGTTTGTAATAAATAAATAATAAGTTTGACTGTGAAATTAGTATGGATCTTTGGATGTGGTTTGGATTAATGTTTATTTATTTTCTTCCGTTGTTATGCATTCCCTATTAAATATTTAAGCTATAAAGAATTGTAAAAAGGCCTTAGGTGGTTTGGTAATCACTTGGCGTTTGTCATGATGACTTAGGGAATGGGTTAGGGTCGTGACAAAATATATGTGACGTGACTGGATTCATCCTGTCACTAGTTTATGGTCGTCATTGGATTCTGTCCATCATTGCGATCGACCGGTTTCGGTTTCGGTTGCTTGAATTGAAGTAAAAATTAAGTTGTGATGATCTTTTGAATTTTTGTAATGATTGCGTGTTATGGTGAGGTAACTCGGTGTGTTTGTGAGACATTTCTCTCGTGACTCCTATTGTTACAGCCATGACGTGTGTTTTATTTTTACTACAAATGTGTATATGAGCACATTCAAAAAAACAATGTAATACCCGTGCCCAAAAATAATAAAAGTCGGGGAAATTTATTTATTTAATTTTGAAAGTGAAATAAGACTTTTCTTGGTTATAATGGGAAAAGAGATAAAATTGAGTAAATATAAGAAGTTGGGTGTTATTTGAAAAAAAAATTAGAAAATGAAGGTAAAATTGTAATTTTTGTCAATTTTTTAATAAAACAATATGTGTATCTCATTTTCACTTGAACCAAAACCCATTTCATCCAAAAAAATCACCGAGTGAAATCATCATAGAGAGAGAGAGAGAGAGAAAAACCTTGCTCGAGAAAGAGGGAGAAGACTTGATCGGAGGGAGAGAGGAGAAGAGGTTGGGCTGCAGTGGTTCCGGGGGTTGCATGGTTGTGTTTTGGTGGTTTGAGGTATGTGCGTGTGTGGTCGTGTGTGTGTATCGGATGTGCAAGTGTGGTCGTTTGTGTGGTTGCGAGTGTGTGGTCGCGTGTGTGTGTGTATTGGTTGTGTGTGTGTATGTCTCGACTCTATGTGTGAGTCTCGACTATGTGTATGTATGGTAATTCTGAACTGTATGCGTTGGTTGTGTCTTGTGTGTAAGTTGTGTCTATATACTTTTAATTTCTACAAGTCGTTGTGTTAGGAGAGTTGAAAAGTTCATGAATAGTAGTATTTTTTTTTTGTAGAAGATAAGTGAATAGTAGGTTGAACCCAAGGAGTCATGAAAATCATTTATCGGTAATACATGTTGGAAAAATCTGAAAATTTTGAGAAAAAATAGAAAACTTCGGGACTGAACGTGTCTATAATTTATAAGCATTTCATTTCATTTTTGCTTTAAATAAATTCATATTGGTATTGATTAATTGAACTTGTTTCAAAAGAATCATCAAAATATATTTACATGGCAAAGTCCGATTCCAAGAAACCCTATTAAGGGTATTTCGGTTAGTGTGGTAGCTATTTTAAATATTGTAGCATATTTTTCTATTAATGTGAAATTATGTTCTGTTAATTCACTTCATATGAATTTATTGAACTATATTGGACACAGAAAGTATGATATGACATTTATGTGAATTCTGTTTACACATTCTATGTGATTCTGGTGTACTTATACACGATAGGGAGCTAATGACTCGTTGGTGTATCACGGGGAAGTCTGAGCCTTAATATACAAGGTCGAATAATTAGGGATCCCAAGATGGATATATGGCTTTTATGGACATGATTGGGCATGAATATAGATGTCTGTGAGCAAATAGATGTACTTGCGAAATGGTGGAATCCGACGGTCCTGTGTAATATAATTAACATCATGGATTTGCAATCTAGAAAAGAGAACTTAAAACATGAATCAAAATTAGTAGTAACGTGATTGGGCAAGCTATACGCGGTGGATTCACCGATTGTCTGTCTAATTCTGATTCTGATTCTGATATAATTCTATCTATTCTGCATCTGTATTTGCTTTCTATTTACACAATATTTTGTATAGCTTACTGAAGAAAACAAAAACAGAATAGAGATACTTCTTGATTCTTGAACTTTCTATAATCATTTTACAACTGGACAGTTCCTTTTATAGTAACTACACTAACTGATATAACAAACATAACCACCTCATTAATTGAGGAGTGACAACTGTCAAACTAAACTGGTGGAAATAAGATAATGATCCTTCAGGATATCCACACTTGATGTTCCGAAATAATGATGACCATGTACTGGAAGAACATGTGTTCATAGCATGGACAACATCAGGAGAATCATCTTCTTCCGGAAGACCAGAAGTAATCTTCTAGAAGATCACAAGAATGTAGATGGAGCAGCAATGGATCAAACCTCTTCTTCCGGAAGACAGATGATGAAGTAATGGAACATCATAGTGATAAAACCAAGTTAAACAAGATATGATTTCTGATTAGGCTTGATACTTTAACATCCCCCCTCAAGCTGGAAGGGAAGAGAACTGATCCATCAGCTTGTGAAGGAGAAAATGAAATCTAGATTTGGATAACGGTTTGGTAAATAGATCAGCCAGTTGATGAGTGGTGCCAATATGTTTGATACAAATTTGTTTGGCAAGGACTTTCTCCCTAATGAAGTGATAATCAACCTCAATATGTTTGGATCTTGCATGAAATACAGGATTAGAAGATAAAGATATAGCAGAGAGATTATCACACCAGAGGGTGGAGGATTGTGGTGTTGCAATATGAAGATCATGAAGTAACATTCTTAACCAGGTGATTTCTTGTGCTGTGTGGGCAAGAGCTCGATATTCAGCCTCAGTGGAGGAACGAGCAACTGTGGGTTGTTTCTTAGCTTGCCAAGGAATACACAGAAACCAGAGATAGACCTGCGATCTTGAGTGTTGCCAGCCCAGTCAGCATCAGAATAGGCTGTGATTGCAAATGAGCTAGGGGAGTAGTTAAGACCTTGGTCAAGAGTACCTTGTAGGTACCTAAGAATTCGTTTAACAGATGAAAAATTAGCATTTGCAGGATGTTGCATATGTTGACAAGCAATATTGATTGCTAAGGATAAGTCTGGTCTGGTAATGGTTAGATATTGGAGAGCACCCACAATACTCCTGTAAAGAGAGAGTTGGTTGAATGGTAAAGAGGAATCAAGGGTATTAGCAACCTTCATGGCCAGAGGAGTTAAACATGGTTTACAGTTGGTCATTCCAGCTTTGGATATGATGTCAGTTGCATATTGTTTTTGTGACAGACAAACACCATCAAAGGCTGGAAGGACAGATATTCCCAAGAAATAGGCCATAGGTCCAAGGTCTTTGATGGAGAAGGAAGATTTCATGTTTTTGAGCAAGTGGGTAATGTATGTGGAGTTATTCCCAGTAAGTAAAATATCATCTACATAAATGAGTAGAATAGTGATGGTATCATTGGTTTTTCTGACAAAGAGAGAGGAGTCACAGTGACTGTAGGAAAACCCTTGACTGAATAACCAGTTGCTAAAAGTAGAATACCATGCTCTATTTGCTTGTTTGAGCCCATAAATTGCTTTATGAAGTTTGCACACATTATTGGGCTGAGTAGTGGAGATGAAACTAGGAGGTTGAGACATATAAACCTCTTCATGAAGAGTGCCATACAAGAAGGCATTGGAGATGTCAAGTTGTTTAATTGGCCAATGGAAATGAACAGCAATGCAGAGGAAAATTCTCACTATAGGTTGTTTTGCAACAGGACTGAAGGTCTCTTGGTAGTCAATACCTTCCTCCTGAAGATATCCTTTGACTACCAGTCTGGCTTTATACCTGGCTATAGAGCCATCAGTATTCCTTTTAACTTTATATGCCCATTTATAGTCAATAACATGGTAAGAGGAACTAAGAGGGACAAGTGACCAAGTGTCTTGTTGTTGCAATGCTTAGAACTCTTGGGACATAGCTTGTGTCTAGTGAGTTGAAGCCAGGGCTTCCTTAACATTTTTAGGTTTAGAAACAAGGGTGGGAGTAGTGAGAGTGGTATTAAGACAAGATAGGGAAGCACTACCTTTGGATATGGTTTGCATTGAGTGAGTATTTGTGGAGGTGGTATGAGTTTGAGACCTTGTGCACATGGGATGAGAAGTGGGAATTGAAGAAGAAGATGGAGGTAAATGTTGTGGAGAAGAAAGAGGTTCATTTATAGAGGTAAAAAGGGAAGATAGGTCTGGAATAGGTAATGAAGTATTTTAATCAGAAGTTGGTGTAGTAACAGTGGAGGAAATAGAATGGGGAGAATGCCAAAAGAATTGATGTAATTGAGGTAAGGATGAAGAAGAGTCAGTAGATGTATGAGTAAGAAAGGGAAAAGTATGTTCATCAAAGATGACATGTCTAGATGTATAGATTTTATTGGTGGTGAGATCTAGACATCTATATCCTTTATAGGATGGGTGATAGCCAATGAATACACAAGGAGTGGATCTGGGTTCAAGTTTATTGTGAGCGTAGGGTTTTAGCCATGGATAACATAAAGAGCCAAAGACTTTGAGAAAGAAATAATCTTGTGGTTTGTGGAGTAATTTTTCATAAGGGGAAGTGTTGTGGAGAGAAGAGTTGGGAAGTCTATTGATTACAAAGACAGCAGTGGCAATGGCTGCAAACCAGTATGTAAAAGGGACACCAGATTTATGTAACTTGGCAATAGTTGTTTCAACTATGTGCCTATGCTTTCTTTCAGCTACACTATTTTGGGGTGGTGTGTGTGGACAACTCATTTGATGATGTATTCCATTGGTTTGAATGAATAATGTAAATCCATGTCTGGTATATTCTCCACCTCCATCAATTCTTAAAATCTTGAGGTTGACATAAAATTGTTTATCAGTGAATTATTTGAATTCTAGTATTAGAAGGAACTTCACTCTTATAGTGAAAGGGGTAAATCCATGTGAATCTACTAAAGTCATCAATAAAAGGACATAAAATCTATAACCAAAGATAGATGGAGTAAAGGGTCCCCAAACATCACTATAAATTAGTGATAAAGGTGCATCCACAGTATGATTAGACAAAACAAATGGTAATTTGTGAGATTTGGCTATACTACAGTTGGGACAAATGTCATTAAACTTTCCATCTAGTACAGGAGTAGGAAACTTATTCAAAACACAAGATAGTTTTTGCTTGGAAGGATGACCAAGTCTGTGATGCCAAACAGTGCTAGAGACAGCAGGACCAGAAGACACCTTGGATGCAAGACATGTTTTGTGGTGAGATTGGTTTGATGGAAGCAGAGAAAGTTAATAGAGACCATGTCTATGAAAACCTTGTGCCAGAATTTTGTTAGTGCTTTTGTTCTGAACAAAGACAGAATTGACATCAAAGATTATAACACAGTTATGATCATGTGCTAGTTTGTGAACAGAAATGAGATTTGAGTTGATATGAGGGACATGGAGGACATTGTGTAGTGTTAAGGTACCAACAGGTGTGGTGAGTATACCTTGACCAGTGTGATGAATAGAAATATTGGTCCCATTGCCAACAGTAACTTGGTCATTGCCCTCATATGGTTTATATACCTATAATTTGGCTAGATCATGAGTGATATGGTTTGTGGCTGCTGAATCAATATACCAGGGATTGTTATCATTGTCATCAGTATGAGAGGAAGCAACACAAGCCTTGTAAGATTCAGATCCTCCTGGAGAGCCTGTGGATCCTTGAGATGAGGACCTGTTTGTGTAGGGCTAAAAATCAGTGTTAGTCCTGTGCCAGCATTCAACAACAGTGTGGTTAGGTTTTCCACATATTTGGCAGATGATCTGTTGAGACGAATTTTGCCAGTAAGCAGGCCTCCTGGCCTGATTCTGTGAGTTAGTGGAATTTCTTGCCCTAGGGTTTTGAAAGCTCCTTCCTCTTCTTTCTCTCTATGGTCCTTTATATCCTCTGAATTGAGATTGATTATAGTTCTTGTTGTCTTTGATAGCAGAGAAGGCAACATTAGGTTCCTTGTTTTGAGTATGTTGAATCTTGGATTCAATATGTATAGACTCAGAACATAACAAGAATGATAACTCTGCCATAGACATGTGACCTCCCCTGTTCCTAATTGTGGTCTTGAATGCATCATACTCTTCAGGTAAGCCATTAGAGGTGATTAAGATAATGATGCCGATTGCTCAGTTGTACTACACATAAAGTCTGCCGCACTGAAGATCAATCCCCCACAACCCTCCTCGTACCACACGATGGCCCATCAGGACCTTCACAAGCCCTCTTGTTGGGTCATAGTTGCAGCTGCCCTTCGAAGAAAAACCTGGTGGCTTCAAGATTGGTTTTTCCACCCTCAGAGGAGGAAGAACACGGCCGTCAAACTACCTTCCACAGCATGGCTTCAACAACCGCATTGCAACTCGGCATTCCGGGAATGGTCTAGACGGAAGAGCTCCAGTGTTGTTCTCACTAAGCACGGCAAGTTACATCCGGACTCCCAACAATGCCAACAAACTTGGCTCAGTCCTATGAGAAGCCAACACCCAATGCCTCGCACTATCACAGCACTGCCGAACTCCCAGGCGGGCGGTTCGTTTGCCTATTCCCCAGCACGGGCAGAGGTCTTCTCCAACAGGCCAGCCCGGGCTCGCACTCGTCAAGGAAGGCCAATTTACTCTACCCCAGCAGGAGACTCTACTCCAAACACAAACCTTCAACTCGACAAGACTGGGTTGCTCTGCGCAGCAAGAATCAAAGTGCAGCTCGGCAAAGCCTTTCTCCTTCTACGCGGCAAAGGATAAGGCAGCTGGCCCCAACTCCTGGCAACTTGCCCCGAGAACTGGGACTTGCACTTTTCTCTTTTTCTGGTCCCACAATAAATTGTAATTTTTGTATTTTCCTATTTCTTTTACTTATCCGAACCATTAGGGTTTTGACTTTTCCTTTTTGGGCCTAATTGTATCGGTGGCCCATATTTGTACTTAGTTTCTTTTCTGTTTTAGGGTTTCTTCTAGTACGCCTATATATAGGCTATGATGTAACAGAATCAGGGGGCTTGAATTCTTGAGATTGAAACTTTGACGGCTAAATTGCTTTGTCATTTTAACCAAATTCATTTTGGTATTCTCGGAGAGAATTAACGAGAGTGTTTGAAGCCATTCCTCTAGGTATTCGCGAGCGAATCAACAGATCAACGAGCCTTGATTCTATCATCTGCGAGCAGATTAATAGATCGAGGAGAGAATCAATGGAGGTATTCTGAGAATCAATCCGGCATTCTGTTTATCCCCTGTTCCATTTCATTATTATTTTCCTATTCCGATTCAATTCCGCTGCGTAGTTCAAAGACTGCAAGGAGAAGAGGAGATAATAAAAACCAACTCATTTTTCTCTCTGCATCAGTTGGTATTAGAGCGCTGCGTTCTGATTCTATCAGAGCCCTTCATTTCGGTCCTTCGTTTCAAAACCTCGTTCTGATTCTACCAGAACCCACCGTTCCGAAATTCCGCCAGGATTACAGAAGATGGCCTCTAGAAGAAGTTCCATCTATGGAGTTACAGGGGTCAGGCATCGATCTGAAAAGACGACTCCCATAAAGAAAACCAGCTAGGTCGATAAACTCAACCGATTGGAGGAAACAATGAAGAAAGTGGTGGACGGCATCGCCACCATTCACACCCAACTGCTACAACAATCCCCACCACAATGGCGATGGCAGAGTTTGCGCCCCCGTCTAGTAGTGAAAGGGGATGACTCAGTTATTAAGAGACCCGACGAGGAGGAATCTCTCTTCGTCGAAGGGAATCCTCATGAAGTCCCAGTGAGCCCTTTTGATGGGTATAACCAGTAACCTACGACGAAGAACCCCTTCCAGAGGAAATTTCCACATGCCAGGAGATTGTCTTCGAGTTACTATCGTTTTTAGAACTCACGATAGATCTCCCTGGTAATATTACCCATCACTAAATATCCCGGATGTGGTTAGCATCTGAAGGAGCGGAGAAAGTGGTGCCGAGGGAGTTCGTGTTACCTCAAGTTCCTCAGTATGGCAGCTCGGCATAGCTTATCCCCGAGCTACTGCAGTTCAGTTTGTTCCAATGCGCTCCAATGGGGAAGCTGAGCAGTTGGTATCCAACCAATAGGGATTGCCGACTCCCCAATCCATGCGGGGCCAGATTCCTTAAACCATGCGCGGAATCACCCACTCCCGCCAATCAGCAGTCCGGCAGCCCGGGCCCACACATAGAGTCATGGTGACATGGGGATGTGCGACCACAACCTAACTTGCAAGCAACCACGCTCGGCAACCAGGAGGAGCTCAGCCTGTTGAAGACATTCATGGAAGCTTCCCTAAAATAGGGGAGAGGTATATAATGCTAAGAAGGACGATGGTAACGGGTATGAAACATCTTCTACACTCAAACTCTTTCTGAATTTTTTTTTCTCTTTGATAAAAAATACAACTGACTTAGGCATCGGAGGATCATTGGCAGGTACCACACCAGTGTCAAGAAGTGTTATTGCAGGAGTCAAAGTGTAGCCGAGGAAGAACCAGAAATCGCCATCATCAGTTGGCGCCGTCTGTGGGAAGCGACTAGTCTTTTATTAGTGATAGATTTCTGGATGGTCAACACTCATTCAATGGCAGGAAGCAACCATAGAGACCTCTCAGCCATCACTCCTGAGATGTTCTTGGCCATGCAACGCCAAGTGGAAGTGTTAACAAAAAGTTTGGAAGAAGTGCGCCAGGAAAATCAAACTTTGAAGGGTTAGCAAAACAGAGCAAACCCAAATCCGCCCATGGACATCAACGAGTGCTCCCACATGAGTTGGAGGGAAACAACGAAAGAGTGGACGAGAATAAGGGTCGGAGAGCAGATGACCAGTCTCAGCATCAAGATCCATAGGCGAGTGGAACAGTAAGAGGGGCTAAGCAACCCTTGGATAGACCAGAGGAAGATCTTTTGGCAGACATGTAGGCACAGATTGACAGGATTAAGAGGCATGTACATGCCAAAACTCCAGTTATAGTGGAGGAATTGGTACAGACCACTGACTCGCCGTTTTCACAACGGGTGTTGGATCTGTCGTTGCCGTCCAAGTTCAAGATGCTGGTAATCGAGTCGTTCAATGGTACTACGGACCCACTGGATCACTTAGAAACCTATAAAAACTTGATGACTTTGCAAGCCGTTCCGGATGAAGTCATGTGTAGGGCCTTCCCAGTCACGCTCAAGGGAAGTGCCAAGATGTGGTTCAATAAGTTAAAGCCTGGGTGCATTGACAATTTCAAGGAGTTGAGTCAGAAATTTGTCAGTCATTTTATAGTAGGCCAAAGGTACAGAAAGCCAGACACTTACCTTTTGACTGTCAGGCAGAAGAAGGGGGAGTCTGTGAGGGAGTACACGACTCACTTAACTCAGGAGGCTATGCAAATTGAAAGTTCCGATGATAAAATGGCCATGACAGCATACATCTCAGGTCTGTGGTCAGGAGCGCTACTATTTAGTTTGACGCAGGACCCACCGCAAGATATGACTGAGCTCATGCTTAGGGCTCAGAAGTATATGAACGCGGAGGACACGCTCAATGCACACAGAGGGTGAGATGAAAGGAACCAGGGGCAGACCCCTGCTGCGTCAGTGCCAGTTCAAGTTGATCGCAAGAGGAAAGATCCCCCACAGGGGATGACACAGGATTATCGCGGAAAGAGGCCAGAGCCGAGAGACTCACCTCGAAGATTTGGAGGGTCTACAGAGAAGCATAAACAATATACTCCATTGATAGCGTCGGTGGAGCATATTCTGGGTAATTTGAGAGATGATCCAACCTGAAATGGCCCGGCAAGCTTATAAGTAATCCCGACAAGCACCCCAGATATAAGTATTGCCGTTTCCACCGTGATCATGGTCACTATACCAATGATTGCATTGACCTCAAGGGTTAGATCGAGGATCTCATTCAGAGAGGTTGTTTGCAGAGATTTGTGGATAAAAGGGATCAGAGACCTCAGAGAGGGGGATATCGCAGGGAAAAAAGGGCCAGGGGCCCAGAAAATAATGATCCTATAGGCGAAATTAGAGTCATTCATGGAGGGCCAGCTGGAGGTGGCTCATCCATCTCAGCTCGGAAGGCCCATCTGAGAAGGTTGAGGTCAGATGACCCAATGGAGGTATGCACGGTGGGAAGGCATAGCAAGTGTCCCAAGAAGGCAGAGGAACCAATCATCTTTTCTGAAGAAGACAAGAGAGGGACAGTGTACCCACACGACGATCCACTCGTGGTACACATGGTCATTGCTAATTTCAAAATAAGAAGAATACTCATAGATAGTGAGAGCTCGGCAGATATTCTGTTCTTTCACGCTTTCGATTAGCTGAGGTTGGGAAGAGAGAGGTTGAGGCCTATGGCAAGTCCCCTGGTGGGATTCACTAGGGAGGCAGTTTACCCAAAAGGGCAGATAGCTCTTTCGGTGACTATGGGAGAGGAAGGAAGTCAGGTAACGACCATGGTGGATTTCTTGGTGGTGGATTCACCATCCGCGTATAACGCTATCATTGGAAGAGTACTTTTGAACAAGATCAAGGCAGTGATTTCTACACACCATCTCAAGGTGAAGTTCCCTACGCCTGAGGGAGTGGGAGAAATAAAAGGAGACCAGAAAATAGCTCGGGAGTGTTACAATTATTCGGTCAGACACCACAGTGAGATGTTGGTGGTGGACGAGCTGGATGTCAGGGACGAGCAAAGGTTACTAAGGGGAGATCCTGTGGAGCAACTCATTTCATTGCAGGTCTGGCCTGATGAACCGGACAAGAAGATTCAAATTGGGACAGATCTAAAAGGCAGCGAAAGGAACACCTTAATCAACTTCTTGGCAAGGAGTAAGGATATTTTCGCTTGGACGCATGAGGACATGCCTGGAATAGATCCACGGATCATGGTGCACCGCTTGAATATGAATCCAGACCATAGACCAATCAAACAGAAAAAGAGGACCTTCGCACCTGAAAGAAGCAGAGCTGTGGTGGAGGAGGTTGATAAATTGCTGAAGGCCAAATCCATACGAGAAGTACAGTATCCTACCTGGATTTCTAATGTGTAATGGTCAAAAAGTCGTCTCGGCAATGGCGAATGTGTGCCGCGCC
This sequence comes from Monotropa hypopitys, assembly GCA_002855965.1. Taxonomy (NCBI): domain Eukaryota; kingdom Viridiplantae; phylum Streptophyta; class Magnoliopsida; order Ericales; family Ericaceae; genus Monotropa; species Monotropa hypopitys. The sequence goes on along the minus strand of NMUG010006029.1, from coordinate 7 downwards.
ACCGCTG
>NMUG010006028.1:0-12805 GCA_002855965.1 Monotropa hypopitys | reverse complement strand
GGGGCAACTCCGTATTCCCTAGTCTATGGCTACGAAGCCGTCCTCACTCTATAAATACAAATTACGTCGCTCCGGATCATAATGGAGGCCACAACGGAAGACACAGAATGGATCAGGACCCGACACGATTAGTTGGCCCTCCTAGACGAGAAAAGACTAGCAGCAGTCTTCCACTCACAATGCTATCAACGGAGAATCTCGAAAAGCTTCAACAAACATGTGCGACCAAGAGTCTTTCAGCAAGGCGACTTAGTCTTGAAGCGGATTCTTTCCATTCAAGAAGAAGCAAAAGGGAAGTTCTCCCCTAACTATCAAGTGCCCTTCATCGTGGCCAAAGTGCTATCGGGCGGAGCCGTCATCCTAGCAGAAATGGATGGACCCGAGTTTCCACTCCCTCTAAATACTGATATGCTCAAGCTCTACTATATCTGATTAGTAGCGGCTTTTCTAAATTCAATGATCAAATTCTAACTTCAATAAAGACATCATCTTCTTATCATTGATCCGGTCAAATTTGAGTAAAGTAGCATTTCCATTCCTTCTTTCGAGGCTTCAATACAAATTCTCTTTCTCCTTTAATTTGAAAAGAGCGATGCAAAAAAAATTTATCATCATCATGTTTATACGATGATCAAGAACAAATCGCTACCCCCTTCACACAAACAAAATGGGGATTCTACTAAAGATCTCTCTCTATTTCTCTCTGAACTCTTCAGTCTCTCATCACAATGGAAGTGCTCGTGCTCATTCAAAATTATCGGAGCTTGGTCAAGAAGTTTGTGCATTGTCGAAGTTAAAATCCAAATCATGTTAAAAAAATAAATCCGGCATAGTTGAAACCTAAGAAGGAAAACTATGGCAAAATCGGAAAAACCCAACGTGGTTAAAACCTGAAAGGGAATCATGGAAAAACAAATGGGATTACAAATCCTGTGTAGTCAAAACCCGAGAGGGGGCTATAGCAAAATGGATCAATCCAGTACGGTTAAAACCTGAAAGGGCGCCGTAGAAAAATCGGAACAAATCAAAAGGCATCCAACGTAACTATCAACCCAAAAGAGAGTTACAACAAAAATGGATAAAGAAAAAACTAACAAAACACACACACACACACAAAAACCACTCTCCGGAGTCAGTCAAAGCAACAAAATATGTCTGAACAACGGTGGGGTCAGATCATATGTCTGCACAAAAATTGGCCTTCCGAGGAATCATTTTCCCTGAAGATGTAGTTCGATTTGGTCCAGCGGTCTGTCGCTTCATGTGCTAAAGATTACGAAATCATTTTCAAAGAAAGGATGAATCTAGGTTTCCGCCTTCGATCAATCGGTGAGGCCTTGTAGAAATGCCTATGAATATATCATTGCTTATTTGATACAGATTGTAAATAGTAGAAATGTATTCATACACGAAAATAATACATTGACATTCTATACAGAAAAAGAAACATAGAATGCAAAATGCTAAGTGTTGTGGGTCTCTCCGAGAGAAAGCATCCAACAAGCCCATCAAAGCCTAGCAAACCTCTCTGTATCTAGCAATCATCACGGTACCAGTCTCGGTACCTGATCTATCCACATCTAGAAAATAGCGGAGCATCCGTAAAAGCATATACAACTGAGTCATATCCGGATAACCGCCAAGGAAAAAATGCTCCAGTGAGGCAAAGCAAGACCGTAAGCCCTCTATATCCTGGTAGTGAATCCCTCTCTCTCGAGCCAAATGCCGACGAGAAGCACGCAGCCGAACGTGCGATCTCTATATCTCCACCACTAATCTAGCATACGATCCAACCAGGGTATTAAAATCCTCCTGCAGCAGATCCCTCTCATCACCCAAGTCACAGATCCAATCATGTGACTCACCAACTCACGCAACAGCCTGCCGATCTCCTCTAGCTGAATCATATGCCACTAAGTTGCATGTCTCAAAGAATCCTCCAAATCATCCACCGTGCTGGTCGAGCTAGCCGAAGCTCTCACATTTGCCAGGTCCCGCTGCAAACTACCCGCCGCGACCTCAATATCAGACAACTACATGGACAAGTGATTGATATCTCTGCGCAGAGAATCTCGCTCCCTAGTAACAGAATAGGCCTACTGAACGGCCATATCTCTCTCTCCAGTCATTTGTACATGCTGCAAATGTGAATATGTCATCTGCAAGGTGTAGCTTGAAGTCTGTGACGCCAAGTATGATGACCACTGCGGCAACAGAAACTGATCCAAGTATACTGGGATTGTGGCTAACATGCCAGCCTGACGATCAATCTCCTCGGCAATCTAGTACAAATATGTCTCCGAAACACCGGGACTATCGCTGGTCTGAGCAAACGAAATCACAACCCATTGAGCCCACAGAGCAGAAGCCTCTCCAATCAGCGGATGAGCCAAGTCGCTAGCAAAGTCGAAATGGTACCTGCTACCATCAAAGAGCGAAGAAAAAGCCGGGAAATCCTGGTAAAGTCCGAACTGTCTAAGGACTCGGCATCCATAATACGACACCACGCCATACAGCCCAACAAGCGGGCAAAAAGGACAAACCTAGTCCATGCACAATCACAGCGTGCTCCCTAGCACTGAAAATGCCGATATCCCAGGCAATGGTATCCAACGTAATGCTATCCAAAGCTTCAATCCATGCATCCAACTGCTGAGGGATGTATGTCAAATCAACAATCCATTTGATCAGAAACGGCAAGGGTATGTCAAAAAACCACCGAGGGTTTGATGAATGACTCCTGAATACATGTGCTACAAGCCAAATATACAGCAACTCAATAACTCTACAAACGCGGGAATCATGAGACAACAGATATATGGTCAATCCCCTAAACGTCTCCGCTAAAATCACGGGTATGATCGTCTGTCCCTCGATCACAACATCAACCAAGAAAACCACTCGCAGATCTAGTTGCCCATCATATCGCGGGAAGAACAGCCCCGCCAACAATACAAAAGCAAAGGCACATATGCGTCTGCGGTAACCTGTGTCACTGTCAGGCAGTCGGGAAAAATCAGCCCCCCATAGATCATAATAGCCTCCATCGCCAAATAGGCTCCACAGAAAATAGGGTCGCACAGTCGGAATCCCATCAATATCATCTTAAATCAATGAAGCCCTCTTCAGGCCTATCAAAGCACAGAAAACAATTCGAGCATTCTGACCAGGGAATATACAGACCACAATCTCTAGGGAAGGCTGTATCCTCAGAAAAAACTGATACTCCTCCAACGTAGGAGTCATCTCATGAAAGCCAAAATGAAACAGGCTCAACGCCGGTACCCAGTACCTCACCAAAGCGAGCAGAAAGTCTAGGGCAACGTGAACGGTCAAGAGACCAGCCACCCCACCGAACAAATGCTCAAACAAAAGCCGTTCAGCTAGGGTAAAAGATACCCACCAAGCAACCAAAAGTGCGAGAAAAGCAGACGTAAACGACATTTTCCTACAGTGAAAAATAGAATATCAGTATCCTTCTTACATGTCTATGCAATACAAGGTAATAAACTAAAAAGAAGAAGTACAACAGATAAATACAAAGACTGAAATAGATACATTACATACAGAATGTTTGTATTACAAGAAAAAGAAAAAGAGAAAAAGGGCTAACTACATAGTGTCCTGCTGAAAAAATCATCATCTATACAATGCATATCTACTGCAAAACAAAACAAAATCTCTCACGGTGCTGCAGGTATCAGATATCTTGGCTCCTGTTATCATCTTGTCGTCCACGACGTTTGGGTCTCCGAACCTCTAGGAGGGTCTGGGGCATCCTGAAACAGAAAGAAAATCAGTCAGAAACTGAAAATAAAAAAAACAGGTCTACAGTAATCTATAACAAAACTGACAACAAGTAAACTACTGGTTTACGTACCTCATCCTGGGGAAAGTGCTGGCCTGGTGGCACTCCTCTCTATCGAGCCTTCCACTGTTGGAACTCCTGGAAGTACCGAACTGCTCCTCCTCAGAAACAGACTGGGAAGACTGGGCTACGCGATCAGCGCCCCTCATCATCTGAAAGAAGCACTTTTGCTTCGCGCCAATTGAGCGTCCTTCACGAATCCGGGTCATAGTGGTGAAGCGGCCAATAGACACACTATGGAACCAAGAAATATAGTCTCCTTCCACCATGAACCTCGCAACATCCATATCTCCCACAACCGGAGACCAAGCCTACCCAAAAGTAGCAGCAAATAGGCATCTGGGGAACCGTACCTCTCCCATCATCTGGCGCCAACAGTGGTCGCCCATATACAACTCCCACGAGGAAAAGGAGAAGAACGTGCATCTCCAAGATGACAGATACATCTCGACGCCATACGAACCTCCATGCATCAAATAGTAAAACGGATGTCATGTGACATCATCTGCCATGACAAACTCCAACTAGAAGCGAAGAGTCACGAAGTCCAGCAAGTCAACAGAATGCATAGACGGGCACGACCACTGTAAAGCCCTAGGAATCTGATATTCCTGTCCAAAAGGTCAGGGGCGTCCCACACTCACGTGCTCAAACGACCACCACAATAGAAAGGGCTAGAATCCCAACTGTGTCAGTGAAGGGCAACTCACTCTCCTCCTCATAGCCTGGAGGAACGTAGCAAATGTGAAAGACCCCTAATCAAAGAGGGCACCCTCTGGGAAGTCAACCATCCCGGTGTATGCAGAAGGAAACAAAGTGTCGTTGTTGTTCAGGAAACACGACACTATCAGATAAAGAAGCAAACGACGCTGCCACTGATACAACTCCACACCGTCTATCTCAATGGCATAGAAAAATGGTCCCCTCAAAACAGATCCAGGAATCCGTCTCTCGCTCAGCTCAAACTGAGAGATACCCAATACTCTCCCCACATCAAGAACAGTCCCCTCCGTCCTCTAGACAGGGACCCCACCAAACCTCAAACCTGTGATGGCGGCCCACTCAAAAGGGGTAACTCCTATCTCACAATCACCTAAATATAACGTGTTGGTCTCACTGAACCAACGCTAGGCTAGGGACCGAATTAGAGTATGCTTCGAGCGGAATGGGGAAATGGCGAGAAAGTCGCTGAAACGCTGCTCGACCAAAAAGTCTCCATATACCGGATGCTCCTGGCTACAGATCTGAATTGCCTGAAACCACGTTCCACAGAAAGTCCTCTTAGGTGGAACCACCAGGGCTCGTAAATACATCGAGGGATGTGATCGTAGCTGTGTCAGCAACGGTGTGTCAAAAACGCCCAAGCTGGCTTCTCTAAGCTCCTCGAGAATCATCATCCCTCTCAACTGAGATCCCACACAGTCTGGGGTAAAGGTCTCAAAGTATCCACATCGAGGCGCCTCTACATCACCCATATCTGCCTGAAAATCTATATCAGCAAGGTCAATAGCGGGATCCTCCTCCTCCTCCACAAACCTCGAAGGTCCAGCCTCATCCGCAGGCTCCTTCCCCGATCTATGACGAGGGGCTATCCTACAAAACAAAGAAAGAAATTATTAAACCCAACTAGTCAAGAGACTCAAGTTTAAATCTACAACTTTGCAGGTACAAAATGTCGGTAATATCTCTCTACGATTATCGATGTTCAACTTTCAAAAATTCCGAGTAATAACACCTCTCTAAAATTCTGAGTAACGACACTTCTCTAAAATTACGATTATCGATGTTCAACTTTTCCACTATCTTTGATATTGCAATCAATATCCTAAAATTCTGCTCTTCCAATATTGCAACTCTAGACTGGATTCGGAAATTCAATCCTAATTGAAACTTCTCACACATTGTCTGTTCTGTGGTGACCATAAATGGTGCAAAACGAGACAGAGCTGTGAACTTCGACACGTACTCCTCAATTGACATCTCCCCCTACTCTAACAGTATGGATTCTTTCCTCTTCTCACTCTGATAATACTGAGAAAAATACTTCTCGTTAAAAGCTTCCTTAAAATCTCTCCAAGAAATCCTCACTTTTGTCCCCGCTGCCAATAATACCCTCTCAGAAGATTGCCACCAATGATATGCTTTCTCAAATAGCATAAATATTGTTAGATTCAACTTATCATCATCGTCCACCCTCATGATATTAAAGATCTGCTTAATCTTCATCAGTCAATTCTCGGTATCCTCTTCCCTTAATCCCAGTAAAGGCTGATGGATCCATTGCCTTAAAACTTTTAAATATAGAAGTGTGAAGGTCCACCAACGGCCTTTGCTCTGGGGTCGTCTACGCAGGAAGCCTTTCAAAATATTAGGCCTGATTTTCTGCCATTCTTATCATGACCTCTTGAGACTGCCACACCGGATCTACATTGACATGCTCTGCTCCTACTGGCTAATTCTACCTATCCTACCTCTTCCCAATCGAAGATAGTGATTCTTGCTCTTCATCTCGCCGTACACCACTCTCCATAGTAACTCTACTCATGAACTAGAACAATTAGGAAATATGGTGTTGATACCCAAATTTTGACTCAGCCCTTACAAAATCAGAAATCAGCAAAACGGTCTGCACAGAGATCAATACGCACATCCGGAATGTTCGGACTTCTCACGGACAGCACCGACGTCATCCAAAAATATCAAGACGTTCAAACAACGGTAAAGTGTTAAGGAACATTTACCCAGACTCAGAATTTGAAACTGACACACCGGTCGAAACAAATTGCAAACGATATAGAAACCTCATCTGAACAGGCAGAACGTTCGGGAACAAGAAGAATCCCGCGCGAGCAACCAAAATTTTCCTTGTGAATGGAATATCGAAGATAAATTCATTACTGAGAAGACGACATAAAGACTGAATCCATCCGATCCAAAATCGGAATTTAGTTGAGGATAAACATCAATCCGTTCAGGTTTCTCTGCAGCTGTCAGCTAGCATCAGAAATTAGCGAACGTATTTTGCACAGATCTCATCTTCAGAGTCTGACATTCCCTACGAACAGATTTTACATAATTTGAGCAAACCAGAAGGTGCACCTAATGCTTCTCACTTTGTTCGCAATATCGGAGCCGAATGTCAGGATTTTCCCAGGAATAAGTAGAATCCCGCACGAGTAACCAAAATTCTATTTCCGAATGGAATATTGAAGACATTTTAATTACCAAGGAGACAGTATAGAGATTGAATTCATCCGATCAAGATTCGGAATTTAGTTGAGCATAAATGTCAATCCGTTCTGGCCGTTTCCTCCGGTAAATTTCTTTTGTTTCTTATATTCTTGGGAGACTCTTGATAGTCTTCTAATCTATAGTTTGGTATTAGTCACTCGGACGCATCCGATACTATACCTTACTATATTTTAAAAAAACTATCTTAAGAAGTTGTCTCCCTGAATTGTACAGATACATTAATACAAATTTGCTGCCATTTTATATACTTGTCTTTTCATTTCCGAACAAATATCTGCATAAAGAAGACGTCCTTTTTTATGTCTTTCTCCTCGTTAGAATTCGACACATGCAAGGACATGCCTGCTCCGCTGTCGCGTACGAGAAGAACATAAAAACATCTTCACCCTAAAAATACAATCTCGGCTCATACGCCGTCTTTATCGCTTTCATTTTCATTTCTATAGACCGGCCTTGCCGGTATGCTATATACTTGCCGTCTAGCTCGGACTATATCCAGCTCGGTTTATATTATATGTATTGCCGTCTAGCTTGGACTATATCCAGCTTGGTTTATATATATGATATCTTATACCCCTATCTATACATACATATACTTATATATATTACATCATATATATATATATAGTCTCTCTCTCTCTTCAGCGATTCACATTCGTTTTCCCAAAATACTTTTCAAATAAAACAAAATTCATGTATCCGTACTCTGAAGTGAAAGCTTGCAGTAGTTATCAGACTCGGATTAAAGGAATGACTTGTGACTCGGGTCATTCCGGAGCACTTGATATTCTGTGGAATTTTTTCACACTCAAAGAAAATAACTCCCTCCCCTATTTTATAAAATACAGTCGAAGCTCTGTCCGACTGAAAAAAATACTCAAAACACTTTAAAAGCTGAAAATCAAATTCCTCGATCCGTACTCTGGAGTAAAAGCTTGCAGTAGCTACCAGATTTGGATTAAAAGAATGCCTTATGACTCGGATCATTCTGGAGCACTTGATCTTCTGTGGAATTTCCGAATTAAAAAAGCTAATATTTTCAAAACATAGTCGAAGCTCTGTCAGACCCAAAATATAAATCATTCCAAAGGTCGAAGCTTTGTCTGACCCAAAAATATAAAAATCATTTTTCACAGTCGAAGCTCTGTCCGACTGAAAAATACAAAAACACTTTCAAAAACAAAAACAAAGTTCCTTGATCCGTACTCTGAAGTGAAAGCTTACAGTAGCTATCAGACTCGGATCAAAAGAATGCCTTGTGACTTGGGTCATGCCGATTCACTCGATATTCTTTGAAACTTCCCAAACCAAAAATATACATTCTTTCAAAAACACGGTCGAAGCTCTGTCCGACCAATTTCAAAATATTCTTTCAAAGACACAGTCGAAGTTCTATCCGACTGCAGAAAATCTCCATTTCAAAATGCAGCCGAAGTTCTGTCCGGCTCAAAATAAAAATTTTGATTTCAAAACACAGTCGAAGTTCTATCCGACTGACAAACACAAATAAATCAACAAAACAAAATCGTTTTCTCAAACACAGTCGGAATTCTATCCGACTGTAGAAAATTACTTTTCAAGATTTAGCCGAAGTTCTGTCCGGCTAATCCAAAATCACGCTTTCAAGGAACAGTCGAAGTCCTATCCGACTGCCTAAAATAAAATCATTCTTTACAAATACAGTTGGAATTAAATCCAACTGCAGAAAAATATTTCTCAATACCCAGCCAAAGTTCTGTCCGGCTCAAAAACAATTCTTTCTTTAAATTCTCACTTTAAAGATCAAAATTGGGCCAAAATCCACCCGTAACTCTTTCAAAATTTAAACTGGGCCAACAGTCTGCATGTCAAAATTCTTCCTTCAAATCCAAAACTGGACCAAAATGCCGCCCATAACTCTTTCAATATCCAAAACGGGCTAAAATGTTGCCCGTCAACAACTATATTAAGGAGTCATTCAATTCAATTCAGTTCATACATATCAGTATCATTTATCATTTCTCTTGGCCGAGATAAAAATTGATTTTGAGTTTAAAAGAATTTTGCTTTTGAAAGAGAAGTACTGAAAGGGCGAGTGGGGTTCCTAACACCTTCCGCATTCGTAATTTAATCCCCGAACTCAAATTTCTGGTTATACAGATACCTTTTCCAAATAAAATGACATCTTATACAAACAAAATGACATCATTTTTAAATAAAATACCAGTGACTTGGCACACCGCAACTCTATGCCGGGTGGCGACTCCTAAAACAGATTAATAATAGGTTACATATTGTTTAAGCAATTGCAAAACCGTTGTTAGATCTAAACATTTCAAAATCGGCACACTCAGGCCATCAGAGCATTTTAAAATAAAATTGCAAACAAATCCCGTCCCGGAAAACAACTCCTCTGCACAAGGAGGCGAGGGAAGGATGAAAAAATTTCTCGACGCGACATACAGCAAGGCAAAATACTCTAACTCTAACTCAATGACACCATATTGTCCAGATTCCAGCTGACTCGACTCCACTAGTCTACATAACCTCAAACCTATACTGTGATACCAAAACCGTCACACCTCATCCCTGATAACTGTAAAGCCAATTATCTAACGACGATATGTGGCTACAACATACACTAATCAAAACACAACCTACTAATCAACATCAGAAATAAACCTCTGAACTGATAATAGTACTATTGATACAAACAACTCTGTTGATACAGACTCAAAGAAATAAAACCCTGGGCTACAAGCCTGATACAACTCCACTACAACATCTCAAACGGAACAACTCTTAAAGCAGACTCAAGTGAGAGATAAACATCCTCTCAAAATATGTCAATAGATAAGTAAAAAGATACACCCACTCTATAATACTGACAAACTCCATGACACAACTGCAGCTGGACTAGACTGCGAACTCTAGCTCCAAACACCTAAAAAGAAAAGCACAAGCATGCATCAGCGACAACGACTGGTGAATACTATAGAAAAGCATAATAAAGAGAAGTGAAAATGAATAAGAATCACTTTTTCGCAAAATTCATCTTATTTTAAAAACTCTTTATTCTTTATAGAAATTCCTCTCTTAGAACAAAAAATCTCTTTTATCTCTCTTTTCAAAATATATTTTCAAAGTCTCATCTCAAAAAGTTCTTTCAAATCTCAAGGATCAATAGGATCCATCTCAAATCCATTCTCATCATAACTCATCTCAAAACCCTAATAGACAAGAGTCATTCAATTCCGTTGACCAATGTTAAAATAGATTTGTAACCTCGTGAAACATTCTTGATATGTACACAGGTAATGAACCAAGGGCCGCTCGTAGTATCGTACCAATGGTAGGGCTCTATACATCGCTCCTACATTTTTCTTGGAGCTAGGCACAACACCCCTACATTTGCCTTGGGGCTAGGCATACAACCCTACAATAGCCTTGGGGCAAGGCTGCAAGGCTATAATAGCATGATCTGAATCTTTAAAACATTCCTTTCTTTTCTTTCATTGAAATCATTTTCCTCTTTACTCTTTCTTTCAAAAATGTCTTTATTAATTCCATATCTCTTACCTTGAAATCATTTCCACATTATAATCATCAGAAACCATTCCTTTAGTCTTTCTTCCAAACTTACCTTTGTCTTAAAACTTTCCCTTTAACAAACTTTCCCTTTCTTCAAATCATTTCTTAAATATTTATCAAAACACACTTAGATTTCAAAACGTTCATTTTCATTCTTTTCTTTCTGAAATCACGTGATTAGTAGATTTACACCATTTCCCCCCAAAATATTCAAATACATACATTTATACTAATAGAAGTACTAACTATTCAAAATTATGCAAATCTAGCACGTATTCACTTGAAACATGAAGAACTATCGAATAGTCTGCTTGTCTTCACGATGAACCGTTGACGATGGCGGTTCCTCAACACCTATCAATAACCCAAATAATCTATATAAGAATTGATAATGGAATATGCATATTTTATGCTTTCATTTTCCTTTATTTTAGCCGTAATTTAATTCTATTAATTTCCTCCCTTAATATATATCCCTCTTAAATAATTACTGCATTTTTAATATTAAAATCATTTAAATTATAATTTCCCTTAAAATTACCATTTCTGCCAAATCACTGGATACCAGTATCATAAAAATCCGGGATACCGGTATCATGAAAGATAACTGGGATACCAGTATCATGAAAATTCGGGATACCGGTATCATGAAAGATAACTGGGATACCGATATCATGAAAATCCGAGATACCGGTTGTGAGATCCGTATCACGAATAAGTATTATTAAATAATTAAAAATATTATCTAATATGGATAATTAAAGCTAAAAGAATAATTTTGAGAATTATTAAGAATTAATAAGATTTATAAGGAATTTAGAAGTGAAATGATTCTGATTAAAAGTTTAATTTGAATCATAGGGTTAAAATAAAAGATCAGGAGATAAGAGGGTAGGAATGTAATTAAGGAAAAGAATTGAGATTGTGATGTATGTGTGAGTGTCGTGGCAATGAAGAGGTGAACAAGAAAGGCTACATGTAAAGAATTTGTTAGTGATCATCTGCATGTAGTTAGGTGTTTAATTGCATAGATGTGCTATCAAGTTCATAGCAAGCTGTTGTTGTAAAGTTTTTCTCCAAGAACAATGCGTGTATGAGAACCAGCATTGTTTATATCGTAGTATATATATTTGTATAACAATAACTCTGAAAACTAAGTTATCAATTCTGAAAATCAATTTAGTGTGTTTTTGTGAGGTGAAATCCGAGATAATTTGAGAAAGAGAGAGACTTGCTCGTGAAGGGGTAAGCAATATGTTGCAGAGTACTGAGTAGAAGAAGATGAACAGTAGTAGTGGTTAGGAGGAAGGGAGATTCAAGTCTGCGGCAAACATTCTCGATTTTATTTCATCCGATTTAGGTAACGATTCTAGAATTTAAAAATGCAAAGTTGTTTAGAATCATATCTAGTTCTTATGTTTAAAATTTGGTTCAAAACAATCATGTTTTGCTATATAATTCGATCAAAAAATAGATTTTTGAGTAAACCCAAGAAAATTGCAGAGAACATTCGATTCTGTCTAGAACCCTCAGATATTGATATCTTGGAAGGACAAGATATCGATATCTAGGGTAGGAGACAAGAAACCGCAGTTGATCAGTATGAAAACTGGTATCTTCATACGGTATCTTGGATTTGGCATGTGCAATCGGTTTCCCATGCTTTGCATAACCGGTTCCACCAGAGGTCCAAAAACTGATATCTGGGTCAGCCAAGATATCGGTATCTGGAGGCTGCGATATCCCAGTAACCCTTAGGCCAGAAACCGATATCTGAGGTATTTATCCAAGATATCGATATCTGGGAAACCCAAGATATCGATATCTGGAGTCTCGGGAAAATGTGAAGTTTTGGAAAAATAATGTTTTGGGGGAAAATTAATATTAAATGAGTATGTTATTTATGTTTAAATTACCAAAGGCTTATTTTATTATATTTGGTATATCCTAGGTGTTGGAGAGTCATCAAGTTCGGCTCAGAGGAAAGGAAAGGAAATTATTTAGAAGTTCTTCTAGTAAATATGAGTACTTTTAATGAAATTCATAAATTAAAGTAAGTATATATATACTTTTAATAGTATAAAATATGTTGTGATTTGAAAATGATTGAAAAGG
>NMUG010006027.1:0-12805 GCA_002855965.1 Monotropa hypopitys | reverse complement strand
GGTAGGTGCACCTTTTGGACTGCTCAGCTTCTGGAAAATCTACTCCACTAGGAATGCCAGACTTTGAAGATAAAGTCCGTACAAAATCCGTTCACTGATTTTCGAGGCTGCTGGTCAGCTGCACGAAAAACCGATCGGATTGACGTTCATCTGTAATTAAATCCCGGATCTGGATCAGACAGATTTAATTTTTCTACCTGCTTCACGATAATTGATTTATTGCCAATATTCCGTCTGACAACAGAATTCTGACTGTGCATGCGGGATTTTGCTCGTTCCCAGGTATTCTGCCTTTTTCGGATGCAGTTTCGGTGCCGTCCGTCGGAAATTTTCCTGACCGGTGCGTCGGGTTTAAATTCTGAGACAGATAAATGTTCCTTAACACTTTGTCGCTGCTCGTTGACTGTTGCTGAAATTTTCAGATACTGTCGGTGTTGTTCGCGAAGAGTCCGAACATCCCGAATATGCACATTAATCCCCGAAAAGATATTTTTACTGATTTCTGAATAAGTTGGAGGCTGATTCAAAATTTGGGTATCAACATTACCCATATATGCATTGCGCAGAATCTTGATAGTTCCCTAGATTGTTTTTCCCTTTGTAGAAAATGGGTTGTGGCGACTTGAGGTTGAGTTGGATCAGTTTATAGGCTTGACATTTTTACTTCCCTTGTACTTGAGGGGATTAGTTGACGGACCTGTAGCTAGGTCGCCCTTCACTACTTACGTTTCCTTCGCTTTACTGCTTTACTACTCGAGTCTCTCTTTACAGCTTTACTACTGTTGTTGCCACTACTGTTGTTCTAGTTCTTTGCAGCTTTACTACCTGTGTTGGCCCCTCCTAGGCATGCACCACCCATGCATGTTGGTAGTGGTCAGGAGTTTATCTACTGAGCCGTGGTATGCTCAGACCTTCGTGGTCCCTCCCCCTTTCAGGTTGTTGCTGGGACTTGTCTCTACCATTGAGCTTGGAGCTTAGTCAGCTACTGGGTTTTCAGGGGTCGTTGCAGCAGGTTTCTCTTAGCTCTTCTGTTAGCTCCCCAGGGTGGGATGTACCCTCACCTTACTTTTCTGTTCAGCACTTCAGTTGTAGCCGTTTGGCATTTGTTCTAGCTTCCGCTTTTCGATTCATATTATATATTGAATGAAGTGCATAGATACTACAAGTGTGGATCCCCCCTGTTGTTATTTAAATTGTTTTAAAAAAAGGTTTGAAAATCCGGTGCGTGACAACTTGGTATCAGAGCTTTCGGTTCGAATACCTTGGAACCGTGGGGAGACACCTAGTCTCCATGGGTTTTCTTGGTCATTACATTGTTCTTTCATCGTAATTGTGTGCTTGTGACACACTCTTACTTCTTGGTTCCGCTTCTTGTCGATACTCTGTTTGTTCTGTCTCCTTCCGCAGATGTTGAGTTCCACTATCCCTGGGAAGTTGAGTGTTGATTCTTATGGCAAGTTCAGTTGCCTTGTAGTTGTTGGATATCTCAGTATCCCTACCTTTGGCATCTTCAATGCATTCCTTGGTAGTCTTTGTGCTGTTTTGGTCTCCTCTAGGATTGCTAGAGTCGAGTAGGTATCTGTAATAGGTTGAAACCCTTTGGAAGATCTTGAGGTGATTGTAGTGGTCTCTCTTACCTTGTCGCTATATAGGTAAGAACCTCGGCCTTATGATGGCATAGTAGGACTATCTTGAGAAGTTTTGGCACTAGTCAGCAATTCTTAGTACTTTGTTGAGCCCCTTGAGAGTAGGTGGCATGATCATTGTGGTCTTGTGATGCAAATTCCGGGAAATTGGGTAGGATTGGCTTGCTGGTCCGTAGGAATTCTCCCTTGTTCCATAACTTTAGCGAGATCTTTAAGGCGTAGTCGTGGTTTTCTTGGCTTCCCTCTTTTAAAGAGGTTGAGTTACATGTGTTTGCCTGTGAAGTGAGATGTTCCAACGTCTTTGTTCGTTAGCACGTGAGTGTAAGTGCGACGGTAGTGTATCCTTTTTGCTTGGACGTGGTTTTGCGATGATTCGTAGTCGGTAAAATCATTCGAGATTCGATGTGGACGTTTGTGAATTGAAGGTTAGAGTTGTTGTTTTCGTGGGAACCAGATGCTTAGTAGAAGCTGCTTGTTCTCTCGTGCCCTTTTGAACTTCGTGGTGACCTGGATTGGTTGCTAGTCGTGTGCTAGCCTCTCGGAAAGATCTCTTCGCTCGGCGTTTCTCTACCCGATGGCATGCGCTGTGCAGTTACAGCAAGTCTCGGATGTGATTATCTTGTATCCTGTTGGTTGGGTCTCAATCCCGTGTTACGGCGCTTCCTTGGCTGTGTCCAACTTGTTCTTGCGTGGTAGTGTTCTGTTAGTGCGGCCTTGTCTAGGTCGGCCAGTTGATCCTCTACCTCGTATGATTATGATCCCTTGTTTCTTTGGATTCGTTCTTGTGCGGCAAGTTTGTGCCCAGTGCAGTAATGGACGATTTAATCCCTCACCTATGTTCTGCAATGTCTTATTCCGATCGGCGACGCTTTGGCTCGGTAATACCCTAGTGCGGTTGTGTTCTCGTTCAGTTGTCTCTTATTCGGCCATGTGTTTGTGCGGCCATGTTACCATTCGGCTATTCCCCTGCGCGGCAATAGATGTTATTCGGTTGGATCACTCTTATGTTCGGTTCTGTTCATCGTGAACTCTTTTGGCAACGTCTTGCGTGGCAAACACCCTATCTTGCTCGGTTCAGCCGTGTCCGGCTCGACGGTGACCTTAGTGTCCACACCCGATCGGGAGTTGTCCCTTTTTTCTGTGTGGCACTTGGCTTGATTGACACTGGCATTCTTTCGTTGTAATCACTGTACTTCGCCGATTGACGTGTTCAGACTTTGGTCTCTTATGTGATTGATTCCCCGTTGAATGATAGTCTCTCTGTGACCTACCCGTTGATTGTGTGATATTCGTGCGGCTTCTCCTTCGAGTACTCTGGCGTCAGTGACGGTTCACCTGTTAAGGATTGATGTTCTCCTTGTATCGTTAGACGGATGGTTTGTCTATATCCCCTCTTCTTTCTTACTCAATTTCAAGGACAAAATTTCTTTAAGGGGTATGAGATGTAACGACCTGATTTTCTGTGTCCCGTTAAATTAAATTCGTTATGTCAAAAAAAAGAGGAATCTAAATAAATCCTTTTTTTAATGTTTAGCAATAATCAAAATAGAGGTATTATTATTGTTATTAATAATTATTAATGGTTACTATAATAAATCAATAAAGCACAAAACAAATATAAGAAAAGCAAAAAAATAAATATACTTACACTAAAATCCTAAAACCCTACAGCAACTTCCCTTTCCCACCCGTTTCTCCCCCCAGCCCCCAAGAGAGAACCCCCATTCCCCCCCGTCCCGACCTATCCCTACCCTAGCCCCCATTCCTTTCTTCTCCTCCAAATACTTCCCAGCTACCCCTTCCCTTCCCCCATTTTTCCCGGCCGAGAGAGAGAGGTGCGGTGCAGAGGGAGGAGGGGAGGTAGCAGCTGGCGGCAAGAGAGAGAGAGCGCAGGGGTGGCGCGCGGTGGCTGGCGCGTGCGGTGGAGCGGCGCTGGCGGTGTCTGTTGTGTGGAGAAGGGAAGGGGCGACTTGGTGGTGGTTCGGCTGAGGCGAGGATGCGCGAAGAGCAAGTGGCGCATGCGACTGTTGGCGGTGGCTGGTGGTGTTGTGAGGGTTGCGGCAGCAGGTGGTGGCGCAGGGCAGCGGCGAGCTACGGTGCAAAGAGGAGCTGTGGTGGTTCCGGCTGTGTGCAGCAGCGGTGCGTGGCAACGCCGTAGTGGCTGCTGCAGTTGGGGTCCGGTGTGGCGGTTCACGACAAATGTGTTTTGACTGTATGAGGTATACTTGATTTGTTCATTTTGTATTCATGTAGGCGTATACGATTTCTGGTTGTGCGACGACTAGGTACGCAATTGTAGATATACACTTAGCCAGATTATTGTTGTATTTGCAGCGGCGGCGGCACAACGACTGTACGAGGTATATGTGACGCATTCGATTGTTGTGTACGAGTTTTTGCATCTGCGAGATTATGTTTAGCTGTACCTAGTTGTGCGTGCAGGGATTGGCTGCAACGATAGAGGTTTGACTGCGTTGCTTTGATCGGCTGCGACGATAGTTTACTGGTGGGTAAAATCTCTAACTCCTCCTAAGTATGTGTGTAACACTCCCAAATTTTGAGACATAATTTTTTTGAGAAATATTAAATGTAGGTAACGAGTATCCAAACAGGGAAGAAAAGTACTAATCACTACACACACACATTACACTACTTATTACAACACATGCTTGCTATGATATGAAATACAACTGAAAAGAGGCAAAAAGGGTTTTATAACATAACCCTGCACAACAGTGCCCCAAATAAAGGAAAAGGCCAAAATAGGATTTTATAAGTAATCTTGTACAAGACGGCCAACAGTAAAATAAACAAAGTACACGACTGAAACAGAAAGATGACCTATCACTACAGTCCGGTCCAGCCTCAAGTCCTGCGAAGGATCCAACGGCTCCAAGTCCAAGGGGGGTAAGTCCTACAAAAGTAGAGGGTCAGGCACAACCGCCTGGTAGAGATAGTCCATCACCAAACGTCTATACTATTGGGGTACACGTGAGTGACAGTGCAAGGAATGTAAATGATGGAATGCTATGGATCTCATTATTTAAAAATAGTTATTCTCTTTCAAATATTTTACTATCGACTCAGCGTAAAGTAAAGTAATAAAACCAGTGTTTGACCAAGACTCAAGAAAAAAAGTAACAGTATCCAACGTCTACCAAAACAGTTGCCTAGACAAGGCCAAAGGGAACTATGTCCAAGTGTCGACTCACACTAAGTAAAAGACTCATTTTCCATATTCTAAACGTATTCCAAATTCCCTTTTCGTTCCAAGTTCTACTTGTATTACATTTCCATTCCTTCTAGTGGGAGCAAGGCAAATATCAATCAACAATCCATCGAGTATCGGCTAGTTCCGCATCAGGGCTCGTGAACCCCTTATCGTGTAGTTCCTATTTTCCCCGGCTCACTGGGAAGGTCCAGTTAGACCTCCATTGCGCAATGTCGTGTGCCACTCCAAACAATGACACAAGGTAAGCAATTCGAATCATAGACACTCATTAGTATCCAATCCTCGTATAGAGTAAACAGTCTCCTCGTAAAGAGTCACGTGTCACATTTTATCATTTCCTTCAATCATTCCGTGTGACCTAGGGCAACAACCTCCTAGTCAACATAGTATTCCAAAATGTGACTTCCTTTTTAAACCGATTCCGTTTATTCACAAAACGACCATTTCCAAAACATTTCCATTCATTTCATAAAACGTGTCGTTCGTTCATAAAACATTCCACTCGTTCGATTTTCCACAAAACATGTCAAAATACCATTTGAC
Organism: Monotropa hypopitys; assembly: GCA_002855965.1. NCBI lineage: Eukaryota > Viridiplantae > Streptophyta > Magnoliopsida > Ericales > Ericaceae > Monotropa > Monotropa hypopitys. The sequence goes on along the minus strand of NMUG010006027.1, from coordinate 7,384 downwards.
CCACACACCATCTGAGAGTGCCCAAAACAAACCAACATCCCCAATTTGATTTCATAAAACTACAATGACGGATTTTTACAAGAATTGGGGTTTTTCACAATCGAACTCGAAATCGACCAACCAACATCCTAGGGAGAACGCAACGACCCTAGACAAAACTCAATGCGATCAATTTAAGTGAACGAAGACCTACAACATCGATTTCGCACAAGTGTTCAGAACGACGTATTTTAAATATGCTCGTGAGGAAACATAGGAGTACCAATAGAACAAACGAGAGGGTTAGAAAACTCTACCTCAATGGAGTTCCTGCGACAATCGCCGACAAGGGATTTGTTAGAAATTTCGGCATCAACCTGCCCAAAATAGAAGAACCGCACTAAGGCGCCAACAACAACAACAACAACAGAAATCCGATTTCACACCTCCTACTGACATATATTACCGATTACGATTTAACGATGATTAAACGGGGAATAAGATATACATGTCGACGCGACCACTAGCGGTGGTAAAGGCCCTGACAGTCGCGCGTCACTGATTATCGCCGCTCGCTTGGGCTGGCACATACAGAACCCAACAGACAGTCACTGATCGACGGCAAACGAATTAGAACACTGAAGAGAGGAAAACATAGGCTTACCCACTGATGCGATGCTTCCGCCATCGCGCGACACTACTCGCCCATCCTTCACTGTACCTCTTTGAAGCCGCGAACCTCACGCTCAAGCCCGGACCACCGTCGCTGCGGGAACTCCACCAGTACTGCTACCCGTACACTACTGTAGCCGTCTCCGCACCCATCACCACCACATCACGCACACACCACTGCACCACCACACCACGTCGCCGCCACTGCACCACCCACAACCACCGACCCACCACAGCCCCATGCTGCCACCACTGCCTCCATACACTGTAGTGTGTGTGTGTGTGCGAGGAGAGGGGGAAAAGAAGAGAGGGAGCCGAGAGGATGGAGGAGAGGGGGTGAGAGCTTGGGTTTTGCGCAGGGAGGGAGAATAGAGAGGAACCGAGGGAGAGGGGAGAGGGCCACGCCAGAGGGAGGTGGAGGAGGGAGACCGAGAGTGGAGGAGGGAGCCGAAAATGGAGTCGCCGGAGAGAGGGAGAGGGGGAGGGAGATCGGCCGGAGTGGAGAAGGGGAGGGGAGGTCGTGCGGTGCCTAAAAGGGAGAGGAAAGCCTTAGGGCTTTGGTTCAGAACATGTCGGGAAGAGAGGGGGGGTGGGACCTGACTGAAATATATTTTCCCTTTTTTATTTTAATTATCTAATTAAACTTTAATTTGTTTAAATGAATTTAAATAATCTACAATGCTTTCGAACAATCCCCGAGGGCCAATACGCAACCCGAATTCCACCACAAAGGCTTGCCCGCACTCAAAATACAAAACCTCACAAACCAAGGCTTCCCTCACTCAAATAGGACCGGTAGAATAAAATCTGAACCGTAGGGAACCGAACGACGATAAAATTAAATCCCGAGAAAGATTTAATTAATTAATTATTATTATTATTTTTGAAATGGAGGGGAAAATAACTAAAATTTCCGGATTGTGACAAACTACCCTCCTTACAAAAATTTCGTCCTCGAAATTTCCAAGGTAGAAGAACCGAAACATAACACCACTAAGGGAACAATGCCCAAAAGCACTAAAGGCTTGGATAAATTCGCGACGAGAACCGACAACAACGAAAAGGAGGTTATCAACCGAAACAACTCCACCAACGAACAAACCACACCAAAAGAGGTCCACTATCGACAACAGTTTCTCCCAAAACAACGCCCAACAACAATCACAACCGAACAAACCACCAATTTCCTTAAACGCGCAACACGTCGCAACGCGCAAAACACTTTACAACGCAAGGAATATCAACAAAGAACTGAACGCAAACAAAAGGAAAACGTCCTCGAGAGGGATATAGACTTCCAAAGAAATGGTTTTCGCGCAACCATAGGTTCCAAACCGATCAAACGAGCAAGAAATACGCATTTTCGAATGAAAATGCGATACGGATGACAAACTGCAAAAATATTGCCCCGAAAAATTTCAGAAAAATCCACAAAATTCTAGAACATGCCACGACACAATGTGGATATGCTGGAAAAAATTCCAAGTACCAAAACGCCGCGGATACGAGAGGATACGGTACGGATACGCCGACATGCGAAGGGTATGGTGCGGATACACCGACACACCAAGGACATACCGAGGACACACCGATACACCAAAGACACGCCGACACGCTAAGGATATGCCTAGGACACGCCGACATGGCAAGGATAAGCCGAAGACACACCGGTATAGTAAGGATACGCCGAAGACACACCGGTATGGTAAGGATACGCCGAGGATACTCCGGTACGGTACCGATACGCGGATACGGTACGGATACGATACGGACACGATATGGATACTCCAATTTTTCCAAATATTTTTCAAAAAATTTTAGAAAAATAAAAGAGCGATTTTCGACTACCGCAAAGAAGTCCACAATGACTTTATCACCACGAACGTGCAAAGCGACCCTGAAATGGGTTTTCGAACAAGGTAGAAACAATCTAACCGATACGAAGCAGGATTTGAAAATAAGACAACCCACAAGTGATGGTCACACAACAACTGTGCCACCCGAATCATACCAAACAACCACAACACAACTAAAAGAAGAACCGAACATTTAAAATCTCACAAACCAACCCGCACACACCTAGTGCGGTACCAGAATGACTATGAAGTTTGATTTGAGATGTGCTGGCCAGTCACCTTCTCAAAACAATCCTTCATGTTCATTCCTACACCACATGACACGGACTACGCACACCGGTCACGCCAAATATCACCACAAACCAAGTCGGTGCAGTCGACTTCAAAGAGACACATATATTCTACCCAACATTCGCAACACATCTGCACAACACAAAAGTAACTTTGTCTCACCGATCACACCAACCACAAGCCAATCCCACAACACACTCTCAACAAGCTACAAAGGGAGATAACATAGCAGAATAGAAGTGTCCAAACGCGAATGGACACGACGCCAACAGATACGACAACAATCTGGATTCGTACGAAGATATAGAGAAAAAGAACGAATGCAAGAAAACAACCCACAAGACAAGAATGCGCCAAACACGAATACGATTTCTGAAAACAAGTTCTACGAAGTAGATGATTCTCTACGCATGAGAAGAGCAACACATTACCACTCAAACAAGTGCCACAACGATAGACGTACCACAAACAATCGACAAGAAAATGGCAACAACCAGTCGCAATGTCAAAAGTTGGAAAACAACGAGTAAGAAGATTTTCCAAACAACGCACAGTTTCTGCAATCACCACCAAGTGCCAACAAGAAACACGAGAAGTCAAATCGCACACCACCGAAGAACAAGGAATCCTAGCAACGACAAGGATAAGGCACGAGTGTACGCGACAACACTTCCAACAATGATAGTAGAGACCATCGATCAAGCACATCGATCCAAGAGAGTCGACAAGACAATGAACAACTAGGGAGCAACATCCACTCACAATCCCGCAAAGGACTGAACAAGGAGGAAACCGACATGCCAATAGGGGCATACAACCAACAATACTTTACAACCAAGATGAAGTGAAAGAATCACCCAAGCCAAAGTTTACCTCCTATAACCTCACACCCAGTTGAGAAAATAATTCTAACTCTCGTCTTCAAATCCTAAGCACACATCCGATACCTCAAGCCAAAACCAAGTCATCCCAAAGCAAGTCTAACTTCCAGATTTCTCAACAAACCCAATTAACCAACCAAGACAATTTTAGCACAAAGCCATCTCCCAAGTTGTTCTACAACCCAATTATCCAAAATGCAACTGCGACCGCAAGGCACTAAGTACAACGCAAATCCCTATGGGACCTCAAACCACAAGTCAAGATCAACTCTCGCATCGAGTAAGGGTGTGACACAACTCACATCAACCACTGACACTAATCTGCAAAAAGAACCTACTATCCCAAGGATATTTCACATCCCAAGTAAATCACACACCATCTCTATCACAACAAGGCCCTACTACATCGAAATATTCCTATTTCCCAAGAAGGTCACAACCACTAGATCACCAAGTGCTAACACATCAAAAGCAACCACCATTCACAACCCCACAAACAAGGCTATTCTAGGGTCCCACAACTTATACAAGGAACGAAACGAGACAGGGAGATCAAATCAATCCCAAGAGCAAACATCCATCAACAACCAGGCTATCGAACAAGAAACTAATCGCACAACATGAATGGGAGTCAAAACTCGACCACCAGGAAACAGTCAGAGCCAACAGGGCAAACGACAAACTCCAAACATCAACGTCCAGGAGAGAAATAGAACTCACGGCTCACTCGCAAGAGCAATACAGATTTCCAGTCGTGAAGGTGACTATCAAACCTATCAAGGTTAAGAAGAATGACATTCTTCTACAAGGAATATCGCACGAGCAGTTCATCCGGCATCACAAGAGAGAGAACTCAAGGGACGGTTAACCAATCGCACGCGGAATCCCCATTCTCACTAGGAGAGCAAACTAGAATCCATCGACAAACCATCACAAAATCCATCATCCACTGCAAGGGATAGGTTCAAAAGCCATGACAATAATAACGAAGATTCGCTTCCTATGAAAGGATAGGCTCGACAAGCCATAACTGCAACCACCAATGACCGATATCGAGGAACAATAAACCAAATCATCATGAGAGCCAATGAAGAAACTCATTCGCAATCTAAGAACTAGGAACTCGAAATGGTTCACTACGACAGAGTAGGTGGATCACTACCAACAAGAGGATATAACAGGAACAGACAAGTCCAACATAGACAAGATCCTCTAACAAATGCCAAGACAGGCCCGAAAGTCACCTCAACAGAGACAAAATTTTACTCAAAATCCCAAAAGAACAATAACAAGACCAACTCGAAGGAGTAGACACCACGAATTTCCAAACCATCTTGTTCATTTCGAGTTATAAAAACTTGTTGTTTTATGAGATCCATGCAATACATACACATTCAATACCTAGATACACATGCCATGTACCCTAAATGCAATCCCTCAGAGCTACACAAAAGAAACGATGCGCTCATTGAGACTAAAAGTCTCACCCAAAGACCTAGGTAAGTCGGAACGAGCGCTCTGATACCAACTATAACACTCCCAAATTTTGTGACATATTTTTTTTGAGAAGTGTTAAATGTAGGTAACGAGTATCCAAACAGGAAAGTAAAGTACTAATCACCACACACACACACTCATTACACTACTTATTACAACACATGCTTGCTATGATATGAAATATAACTGAAAAGAGGCAAAAAAGGTTTTATAACATAACCCTGCACAAAATAGAATTTTATAAGTAATACTGTACAAGACGACCAACAGTAAAAAAAAAGTACATGACTGAAACAGAAAGACAATCTATCACTACAGTCCGGTACAGCCTCAAATCTTGAGAAGGATCCAGCGACTCCAAGTCCAAGGGAGGTAAGTCCTACAAAAGTAGAGGGTCAGGCACAACCACCTGGTAGAGATAGTCCATCTCCAAACATCTATACTATTGGGGTGCACGTGAGTGACAGTGCAAGGAATGTAAATGATGCAATGCTATGGATCTCATTATTTAAAAATAGTTATTCTTTTTCAAATATTTTACAATCGACTCAGCATAAAGTAAAGTAATAAAACCAATGTCTGACCAAGACTCGAGAAAAAGAAGTAAGAGTAATCCAACGTCTACCAAAACAGTTGTCTAGACAAGGACAAAGGGAATTATGTCCAAGTGTCGACTCACACTAAGTAAAAGACTCATTTTCTGTATTCTAAACGTATTCCAATTCCCTTTTCGTTCCAAGTTCTACTTGTATTCCATTTCCGTGCCTTCTAGTGGGAGCAAGGCAAATATCAATCAACCATCCATCAAGTATCGGCTAGTTCTGCATCAGGGCTCGTCAACTCCTTATCGTGTAGTTCCTGTTTTCCCCGGCTCACCGGGAAGGTCCAGTCAGACCTCCATTATGCAATGTCGTGTGCCACTCCAAACAATGACACAAGGTAAGCAACCCGAATCATAGCCACTCATCAGTATCCAATCCTCGTATAGAGTAAACAGTCTCCTCGTAAAGAGTCACGTGTCACATTTTATCATTTCCTTCAATCATTCCGTGTGACCTAGGGCAACAACCTCCGAGTCAACATAGTATTCCAAAATGTGACTTCCTTTTTAAACCGATTCCGTTTATTCACAAAATGTCCATTTCCAAAACATTTTCGTTCATTTCATAAAACATGTCGTTCGTTCATAAAACATTCTACTCGTTCAATTTTCCACAAAACGTGTCAAAATACTATTTGACCCACAAACCATCTGAGAGTGCCCAAAACAAGCCAACATCCCCAATTTGATTTCATAAAACGACAATGACAGATTTTCACAAGAATTGGGGTTTTTCACAATCGAACTCGAAATCGACCAACCAACGTCCTAGGGAGAACGCAACGACCCTAGACAAAACTCAACGCGACCAATTTAAGTGAACGACGACCTATGACATCGATTTCGCACAAGTGTTCAGAACGACGTATTTTAAATATGCTCGCGAGGAAACATAGGAGTACCAATAGAACAAACGAGAGGGTTAGAAAACTCTACCTCAATGGAGTTCCTGCGACAATCGCCGACAAGGGATTTGTTAGAAATTTCGGCATCAACCTGCCCAAAATAGGAGAACCGCACTAAGGCGCCAACAACAACAACAACAACAACAGGAATCTGATTTCACACCTCCTACTGACATAAATTACCGATTATGATTTAATGACAATTAAACGAGGAATAAGATATACCTGCCGATGCAACCACTAGCGGTGGTCAAGGCCTTGACAGTTGCGCGTCACTGATTATCGCCGCTCGCTTGGGCTGGCACATACAAAACCCAACAGATAGTCACTGATCGACGGCAAACAAATTAGAACACTGAAGAGAGGAAAACATAGGCTTACCCACTGATGTGATGCTTCCGCCGTCACGCGACACTGCTCGCCCATCCTTCACTGTACCTCGTTGAAGCTGCAAACCTCACGCTCAAGCCCAGACCACCGTCGCTGCGCGAACTCCACCAGTACTGCTGCCCGTACAATACTGTAGCCATCTCTGCACCCATCACCACCACACCACGCTCACACTGCTGCCCACCACACCACGTCGCCGCCACTACACCACCCACAACCACCGACCCACCACCACAGCCCCATGACGCCACCACTATCGCCACATACTGTAGTGTGTGTGTGTGCGAGGAGGGGGGGGGAAGAGGAGAGGGA
>NMUG010006026.1:0-12806 GCA_002855965.1 Monotropa hypopitys | reverse complement strand
AAAGGTGGTTGTCTCTTAACAGTACCAAGACCTCTCTCAGGTGCTGGTGATGTGCTTGCCGGCTATGACTATAAATCAAAATATCATCGAAATAAACAATGACACAGGATCCAATAAGAGGTTGGAGTACCTAAGTCATAAGCCGCATAAACGTACTTGGGGCATTAGACAACCCAAATGGCATCACAAGCCACTCGTACAGGCCATCCTTGGTCTTGAAGGCTGTCTTCCATTCATCTCCTGGGCGGATTCTGATCTGGTGATAGCCACTCTTTAGAACTAGCTTTGAAAAGATTGTAGCTCCTGTCAGTTGATCCAACATGTCTTCCAGTCGGGGAATAGGGAAACAGTATTTGATGGTAATCTTGTTGATAGCTCGGCTGTCAACACACATTTTCCAACTCCCATCTTTCTTTGGTGTGAGTAGTGCGGGCACTGCACATGGGCTCATGCTTTCTTGGAGAAATCCCTTTCTGATCAGCTCACTAATCTGGGTCTGCATCTCGGCATGCTATGCTGGGCTCATTCGGTAGTGCGGCAAGTTGGGGAGACGAGATCCTGGGATTAAGTTTATCTGGTGCTGAATGTCCCGCGCTGAGGGTAAACCGTCTGGCAGCTCGGCTGAGAGGACTGAGCTGGACTCTTAAACAAGGGGTGTTAGCTCGGCAGGTACGCTGGTCGGCGGTGAGCTTTCTCCCTTTTCTACCACTACATGCACTTCATGCTCCTCCAGTTCCTCCTTTCCCAACTCTGGCACTACTAGCAAAGTCTTGCTCGCAGTGCAGGTCTCCTTAGGTTTCTGTCCTCCCATGGGAACCAAAGTAATCTTGGTCCTATGGTGCATGAATGAATAAGTGTTGAGACGCCCATTGTGGGTAGACCCCACATCAAATTCCCACGGTCATCCTAGCAGCAGATGGCAAGCTGACATGTCTACCACATCGCATATCACCTCATCTTTATACTTCTGACCAATGGAAAGTTGTACCGTACGGCGTTCACTGACCTTGACTTCTCCACCGTCATTAATCCACCCAATCTTGTATGGATTGGGATGAACTTCTGTCTTCAGCTGAAGCTTATCCACCATAGTTCAGAAAACTATATTGTCGTTGCTTCCTCTATCAATAATCAGCTCGCACACTCTCTGTCCAACTGTGCAGCGAGTGCGAAAGATGTTGTGCCTTTGAGTCTCAGCTTCTATCCTCGGAGAATACAGCAATCTCCGTACAACCAAAATCACTCCCTCATCAGCTTACACCATTTCCTCTTCATCAAACTCCTGGGCTTGGTCTTGTAACAGCTCTTCTTCATCATCTCTTTGCAGAACAAGGTTGGCAACATGTCTGTTTGGGCAATTGTTAGAGCGATGACAAGGCTCTCCACACCTGTAGCACTTGATAGGTTGGGAAGATGGCGTGTAAGGGCTTGGTGAGGCTTTCTGGGGTGTAGCAACCTGTTTATTGCCTTGCCGCGCTGGTTGAGCGGCACTTGAACTTCCTACGACTGTTTCTCCACTTGCCGCGCTGCCACTCGTCTGACCAGGCAGCTCTCTTTTTCCACTTGACACTTGTCCTCCTGCCGCGGTCCTGTTGAACCTCTGAGCTCCCGCGCTGGCCCTGTCTAGCTGGGCTTCAACCCGTAGGGCTAGTTCAACAGCCTCATTGAGAGTAAAGGTTGGGTGAAACACCACTCTGTCTTGGACTGGCAGGCGTAGGCCATTGTTGAACCTAGCCACCTATTGGTTGTCATTCTCTATCAGGTCATTGTGGGATGATAATCTGTAGAACTCCTCCGTGTAGGCTCTGACAGTCCTGAGTCCTTGCTTGCAGTTCTGATACTGCTGGAACAACATCTGCTCGCAGTTAGCAGGCAAGAACCTCTGTTTCAATAGCTACTTCATCCTCGGCCAAGAACATATCTGAGACTTGTTCTGTCGTGCTCGGGACATCTGTAACTGGTCCCACCAGGCTGAGGCGCCACTCTTTAGACGGTAGGCCACAAACTTGACCTTCTTCTCCTCTTTGATACCCATGTAATCGAAGAAACGTTCAACCTCTGTCAACCAATCAAGAAATCCTTCCACGTCCGAGTAGCCATCAAAGGAAGGTTACTCCACCTTCATACGGTAGTCTCTGTTTTCTGTAGGTCTTGCTTGGTCACCAAAATTAAGTATTCTTTCATCGGCGTCACTGTCTGAGTCCGACTGGACTACAGGCATAGGGTGTTGCTGAGGAACTCATCTGGGAATTCTGGCTTGTGCACCATTCAGGTACACAGGTTCAGGGAAAACCTGAGCCTGCTCTTGACGGACCTGAACACGAGCAAACTCGCCGGTAAGACGCTCAACAAGTTCGCGTAGTTCACGCATCTCCTGTTGAATAACCCGCAAGTCTCCAACTGTGACTGATCGGTCTTCCGGAGCATCGTCCATTGGAAGTAGGCTCTGATACCAACTGACGCAGAACGCAGCGGAATGGAAACGGTAAGGTGAAGGCCGGTTCAGGTAAACTGAATCCGAGGTGAGGGATGGACGGATTTTGAATGAAATCTGGTAGAAGTGGACAGATTAACACCGTAATCTGTAGGAGAATGATCGGATTAACACCGTAATCTGGTAGAAGAGCTAGGAATCCAACTAACCTACACAGGAATTCACCTGAGACGAGAGAGAGACGAGATCACTTTCGGGAAAATGGTTTTTCAAATTATCAAAAGCTCCATAAATTTGTACATCGTTTGGCTTATATAGCCACTAATGAATACAAGGAAAGAAAACCCTAAAATGGGTGGCGGCTAATACAAACAAATGAGGAAAATTTAAAATGATTACAAATGTACAATTTCCTAACAGAATCTGAAAAGTAATAATGGAATGTCAGAGGATGTCGGGTGGTCCCCGTGTGGTCTCATCCCAGTAGCTCTGCGGGAATACGGCCGAGCTGAGGTGCAGCTGTTGAGTCCGTGCTGATGTAGGTTGCCGTGCCAAACTTGTACCAGTTGGACTGGCCGGGCTGGGCTGAAGTTCCTTGGGGCAGTGCGGAAAGTATGGCAGCTCGGCATCTGGTGTGCGGGATGGCATCTCGGCATTTGGTGTGCGGGATGGCAGCTCGGCGATGACTGTGGGCTGTGCGGCTGGATGAAAAGAAGGGGTAAGTTGCTCGGCTGGAGCTAGGGTCTGCTCGGAAGCTCTACTGAGGGTACATGTAGGCCCTTGTTTTACATCATATTGCTGAGCAGAAAAATAGAACATTGAAAGAAATGTTAAACGCCATGTTGATAAGTTCAGGATTACCATCGAACTTGTGGGGGAAGCTGTGCTCTCAGCCAATTATATTCTAAATAAGATACCTCGGAAGAAAGTTTGAAAAACACTTATGAATTGTGGAAAGGCCGAATGCCTACCTACAAATTCTTAAAAGTGTGTGGGTGTCTAGCAAAGGTTGTAGTGCCTACTCCTAAGCAAATGAAGTTATGACCTAAAACTGTGGATTGCATATTCATAGGATATGTTGAAAATAGTAGTGCATATCAGTTTCTGATACACAAATCAGAAGTCTCTGATATGCATGAGAATACTATTATTGAGTCTATGAATGCATCTTTCTTTGAAAATATTTTTTCTAAGAAGGATGGACAAGAGACTGGTTCAAATAAATGAACTTATGACACTAGTATCAGTAGTACTCCAGATAATGAAGAACCTAGACGTAGCAAATGTGCTAAGACCTCGAAAACTTTCGGTCCGTATTTTCTAACATATTTACTAGAAAATGATCCTCATACCTATAAAGAGGCTATGTCTGGTCCAGAAGCTCCTTTATGGAAGGAAGCTGTTAATAGTGAAATTGAATCTATCTTACAAAACCACACTTGGGAATTGGTAGATCTTCCTCCGGAAACTAAATCTCTTGAATATAAATGGATATTCAAAAGGAAGATGAAAGCAGATGGTTCGATTGACAAAATGAAGGCAAGACTTGTAGTGAAAGGTTACAAGCAAAAAGAAGGACTTGATTACTTTGACACCTATTCGCCTGTAACAAGAATAACGTCTATAAGAATGCTTATTGCGATTGCAGCATTATATAATCTTGAAATACATCAGATGGATGTTAAGACAGCATTCTTAAATGGTGATTCAGATGAAGAGATTAACATGGAACAACCTGAAGGATTTATTGTTCCAGGGAAAGAAACAAAAGTTTGTAAACTAGTGAAATCTCTTTATGGCCTAAAACAAGCGCCTAAACAATGGCATGAGAAATTTGATATTGCAATCCTATCAAATGGTTTTAAAGTCAACGAATGTGACAAATGTGTTTATGTAAAGGATACCGATAAGGGCTATGTCATAGTCTGTTTGTATGTTGATGATATGCTCATCATTGGTGGTAATGACGAAATGATCATGTCTAGCAAAACGATGTTGAATCGACAGTTTGACATGAAAGATATGGGGGTAGCCGATGTAATATTGGGAATGAAAATTACCAAAACTTCGGAAGGGTACTCTTTATCACAAACACACTATATCGAGAAAATTCTTGATAAGTTTGGTAAGTATGACGAACGTCCAGCAAAAACACCGGTGGACCCAAGTCTACATCTACCAAAGAATAAAGGAGATAGTGTATCTCAGCTAGAGTATTCCAGAGTAATTGGAAGTCTAATGTACTTAATGAATTGCACGCGTCCTGATATAGCACATGTTGTGAGTAAATTAAGTACATTTACACACAATCATGGTAAAGTACATTGGCAAGCCTTGGTACGAGTTCTTAGATATCTAAGATACACCAAGAGCTATAGACTGAATTATACACGATATCCTATTGTGCTAGAAGGATATTGTGATGCTAACTGGATATCTGATACAAAAGATTCTAAGTCCACTAGCGGATATGTATTTATTCTTGGTGGAGCAGCTGTTTCTTGGAAATCATCCAAGCAAACTTGTATTGCTAGGTCAACAATGGAATCAGAGTTTATTGCATTAGATAAAGCAGGGGAAGAAGCAGAATGGCTTCGCTAATTCCTTGAAGACATTCCAATGTGGCCTAAACATGTGCCTGCAATATGTATACATTATGATAGTAAACCAGCAATAGGCAGAGCACAGAGTAACATGTATAACGGTAAGTCTCGACACATCCGTCGTCGACACAACACCGTTAAACAATTGCTCTCAAGTGGAATCATTTCCATCAAGTATGTGAAATCTAAGGACAACGTAGCAGATCCATTAACTAAAGGATTGTCCAGAGAGCAAGTGTACACTTCATCGAGGGGAATGTGGCTAAAGCCTACTACTTCGGAGTCACAATAATGGCAACCCTACCTATATGACTGGAGATCCCAAGATTTAGGTTCAAAGGGACAACCGAATTTTATGTAGACTCACCTGGGGTCACTAAGGAGAATTTCTCTTACCCTATTCCTATGGTGAAGAAAACTAGTGATGCTGCATCGTGATAAAGGTTAAGCTATACTTTTAATGATTCTTATATCTTAACTAAGTTTGAGTGGGGTATATCATAATACTCTTTATGATAACCTCCTATATGAGTGTGAAATGTGCCCGGTTCCGTGAGAATGATAAGGCTAAATTCTCTAACACACTCAGGAAAAACCAAGAGATGTTCATGGCTAAAATGAACACAACAATGAGAACCAGGGTATGTTGAAGAAATGTTGTGTGAATTCTATTGTCTAGATTTACATTATAAAGCTAAACAGTTCAAGGCATCACGTCCACTGATTGGCTAGTAAATCTGGTAGTTTTTCACAAGGGAAGGTTCAAGGCTAATCGCTACCTATCCTATGCAGGATTTCTTCTTAGTTTGAATTCTCTCTCGAAACTTGCATATTGCTGCATTTTGTCTTTTATTGTCAATTTCATTCATGTGGGGAATTGTTAGATAAATTGGGATGTGAATAGGAAATTGAACACAAAGGGACACATCCTATATCAAGGGTTGTGTCTGCACACATTTTATATCAAGGGTTGTGTCTGCACCTATTCATTGTGAAAAGTCACACCTGATGCCTATTGGACTTTTTCGAATAGTCACGATAAGTCCTATATAATCTATCCTTCTCCTATGATTTTGAGCATTCGCAACAAATCAGCATTCCATCATTTTGTTCATTCATTTTGTTCTAGAGAGAGTTCTGCATACACTTGGTTCGACAGACTTGGTTTCGAAGTGCTTCATTCTCAAGGTGATCGTTGGATCCTAGGAGACATACGCCAAAATATTCTCGTAGCACCAGAGCGAGGGCGAATTTTGTCTTAAGGATATTGTGTACAACACAAGCCTCAATCGTTTATCATTTGTTCAACATTGGTATTCTGAAAGTATATTCATTTCATGTTTAACAGTGTAAGTATTTCTGTGGATTTTCTAACAGTGCAGAATTGTTTTTTGCCAACAATGAACATATCGAGAAGACCCGAATATCGATGAATCCGAGATTCATTTAATGGAGTACAAGGGAAAATTTTATTGACTTAAAATTGCGAAGGAGAATATCGATTTCGTATCCCTTATATCGAAATGAGGCTGAAAGAGAAGGGATCCGAGGTTGCTGTATTTCAATATACCCTCCAAGTATATCGAAATACCTAAGAAGGAAAAGTGTGCAGAGGACTTCTTATATCGAAATTCACCAAGAGGTATATCGAAATAATGCCATTTCGATAGGAAGACCAACAAGTCACATTTCGATATACACACTTGTCGTATATCGAAATGTTCAAGAAGGAAACTTGGGAAGAGGAGTTAACATATCGAAACGAGAGAGGGTCAGAGAGAATCCTATTTCAAAATGACACCCAAGTAAGGGCCATCAGGAGGCTTTGCCATATCGAAATGAGACACAAGTGAGGGACTCCTATATTTCGATATATGGATAAAAGAATGGAGATTTGCTTCGAATGAATTTAAATGGAAATTTAAATGAATAAGTCTTCCCAAGAATAAATTTAAAGTAATGGGAAATTATATTCAAATTTCTGGACCGCTACAGAGTCGGAGCTACGGAGCAATCTCATGTTAATCCAGTAAGTCAGTTGCAGGAGGCCATGATCTGGATGGCAGAGAATCGGGTGTGATATTATGGAGAGCATCCGGTACCACCAGTTCCAATTCAAAGGCTGGCAGTAGATATAAGTATGTCATTATTCAAGAGTTTTAAGGCAATGGATCCACCCGCATTTACCTAGACCAGAGGAGAAGAAGATGCTGAAAATTGGATAAAGATAAAGCAGATTTTCGATATCATGTAAGTGTCTGATGAAGATAGATTGAGGTTAGCCGTGTTTATGCTATCTGAAGAAGCGTACCATTGACAGAAATCGGCAGAGGGGGTGTTGACGGCAGTTCCAGCAGGAGCAGAAGCGAGAGTGAATTGGAGGAATTTCGAGTAAGCGTTCAACAAGAATTATTTTTCTTCATATTACTAGAGTGAGAAGCGGAAAGAGTTTTGTTGTTAGAACAGGGAGTGATATCTACTTAACGTGTTTCGAACAACACTTCTTCCCAAGCGTAGGAATTAGGGCATCGAACGTAGAATAATAATTTGGTAATTCATGGGTCGAATCCACAGGGACTGTTCAAATTAATCGAAGTTTCACTTATTAATTAGAACTAATGAAGAACATGGGAATTACGAATTGAAATTGAATTCGAGGAAAACTAAAATTAATTGCACTAAAGAGAATGAAATATTAAACGATTCAAGTAAAAGGAGATTTGATCGTTGGGTTGACACCGCAAAATAATTCGCAGTTAATCTCTCTCTAAACTCGAGAAATGCCTCCGTAACATTGAGGATTATTCCCAGAAGATATCATCGTGAAAAGCATATTGAATCTCATGGAGCGATCAACTACATCATATTTATACATTGGTTCCCCTCGGATCGAACCTCGAGCAATCTAACTACGCGTGCGAATGGAAAAACAATTGAAAGAACGCAATGCAAACTTGAAAAATGCCGTGTGAATCAACTAATCAACAAAAACAATAACTTGAATTGAAGACAAAACTTACGAAATTTAGAAATCCGTGGAATTGAAATGCAAGCAAACAATAACCCAGAAATGAAATTGAGAACCAGAAATCGCAACAGGAATGAAAACTGTAGAAAAGGAAATCCCTAATTACTGAGTCAATTTCATTGAACCCTAGAACTTACACTTCCTTCCTCCATTGAAATTGAATCCAGCAATTAAGAACTAAAACACAACAGAAATTGAAATCATCAATTTTACCTACTGCATACAATTGTAAAAGAAGAAGAAAAAATTGTAGAACATAACACTACTGTTCATCTTGTAAAAGGAAAAAGACCAAAGACCTCTACCAAAATGTCCGGGGCAGAAGACCCTTATATTTATATACTCTATATATATTGTGTATCCATTCTTGTGTATCTTTATCCTCCACCCGAAAATGGAGTCTCAGCAAACCACAAATCAAATCGCGACACATCCTCCCCTTTCATCTCAGCCGTCCACGCCAACCCCTTATCGCGAAATTGCCTCCTTCGCAGATCTGCAAATCTCATAAAAATCTTCCTCTCAGATCCCGTAATCGTCTCCTATGCAAATAAACCAATCAAAACTGTGAATCTCAGTGTCTCGATTTAATTTCTCGCACAAGTTCGGATTTAAATCTGTATATTGATTGCTTCTTTGCTGTATATCGAAATAGCTTCTTGCGATGCATTTCCAGTGAATACGTATTTCAATATGCACGAGAAATGCATATCAAAATAGATTTGCTGAGAGACATTCCAGTAATGATTCCAGTAGCTATCGAAATAGAGTTGAGTTTCGTTGGTGATGTATATCAAAATGGTTGCAGGTGTATATCGATTGGAATTACTGCGCTAGTTTGTCGAATGTTGTAGGCTTGTGCTTTGCTGAGTTGGTTTACAGGCTCTGAGTTTGTATCAAATTGATTTGTTTGCTGCTTTACAATGCTCTGAATGGATTTGTGCTTGAGTTGGGTTTGTTGTTGTATGTCGATTGCTGGAGTTGAATGGTTGAGCCGTATATCGAATTGCTTGCTTTGCTTGCTATTCCAGTAGAGCCACATTTCGATATACAAATTCATATATATATATATCGAAATAGAACTTTTGCTAAACTATATATCGATATGGATTGTGATTTTATGTGGAAATTGAATATGTTGCTTCATTGTGTTCCCGAAATTCCAATCGCAAGCTTACATGAATGCTTTCCTCACTCCATTCATCATATATGTCTCAGAATCTATCAAAAGTTCTGCATTTTACATATTTTGACAACAACTCCATAAAGACGTTAAATTTGGATTTTGGTTAAATAATCACTTGCGGAGTACAAATATGCATAAGTAAGAGAGTTTTGTGCTATGAAATATGCAATATTGAATGCACAACACACACACACCAACTTTAACTTTGCTAGTCCCTAGCAAACCTACTTATTTAAACTTAAAAATAAAAATAAAGGAAAGAATGAATAAGGAAATGAATGGATAGTTCCTTTGAAACCTCAGGTGGCCCCGATAGGATGAGTATGGTCTCGTGAGGGTTTTAAGTGGTGATCACCCACAAAACACATTAAAACTAAGAATTCTTTTACAATGAAACCTGAGAAATTGCGAGACAACTCATAACATATTTGTCATGGAAAATGGTTCTTCAAGAAGATAAATTTGACACACAATTGTCTAAATGCTAACGAATCACAAAAATGGACCATGGCATCAAGACTTAGCGTGTGTGAATAAGGCTTAAGTCGCAAGCAAGAACCAACCCAGTAATCTCTATGGACTGAGTCTCAACTTCAATCCTCACTGTGTCATGCACTCGACAATAGATCACTCGAAACAAGGTGCATTATACAACTCTGTTATGTGTGGGATGAAAGTTATATAATTGGAAATCTAGATCTACCACACATATCAACATACAATGAAACTATTTATTAAGTGGATAATGATATCATGAAAGGAATATCAAGTATTAGGAAGTTAATTATCCATCGAACCACAATCCGTTACCCTAAAGATCAAATAAGACTTTAATTTTGGTTATATCGTTAGGTACGGGAGAATGTGTTAGGCTAAAGGTATATGACAATTTTGTGCTTGAGAATAGATTACGGACAAATGTAGATGGAAAAATAAATGATGGAGCCCTCACCAACTAACTTGCTTCTCATTTTTTATTTTCAACTCCGCCAAATTATTTTGCTTTTGTTTTTCTTCCACTTTCAGCACCTCCCAATAAATAAGAATATATGTTTATTCCCATTCTATACAATGGAATAGGTGACCCCAAAATTTATTCATTTTTTTATTTTGCAAATTTGCATGAATGCATGTATAATTTCCTTCTTCTTTCGGGGAGGTTCACCAACAATCGACACAATGAAATACCTTTACCACCTTGTATTGCCAAATGATTTCTTTCGCATGAATTTTAACCTTTCTTAAAACATAATTTGGAAGGTGGAGCTTAACAAGAAAAAGGTCTCATGTGGAAGGCTCAACGGGCTTGTAAGGGATAAATGTAAAAAGAAACGAACCGGCTCAAACATTTTCAAACAATACCTATAATCCTTTCTTAAGGGTAATATCAACCATTTGTTCCAAAACCAAAGAAATAGGTCTATTAAACATAAAATTCCCAATACTTGAAACAAAGATAATGAGATCAATCAACGAGTAGATTTTTATGTGACGAATAGAGTTTGTTTGACACATCCCAAGAAAAGATAAGGCTTAAAACTTACATTGGGCATAAGTCTTCACTAATCTAGCCATCAAGACACTCAGGTAATAACTCGCAAGCGACCTTAGCCTAAAATATACGTGAAGTGCAAAGGGTGATAAAACTAAGTACCATGACAATTTTTTTTGATTGTTAGCCCAAAGAACTAAGATGCCACATAGATATCTCAAAGAAGGTCAACAAATTCCACGCAATTTTTTTAAAGAGTTGAGCTCGCTAAATATCAAGATCCAAGTAAAAGAATTTTATTACCTAAACTAACCTAACGGTCCTTCACGCGGACAAAACGAGGTATACTTTTCTCCCCGACTTCTCACTTAAAAATAGATTAGAGAAGAATTTCCCGGAATTTGGGGGTAGGGTGGTATTCGGCAGGTTAATTCTTCTATTTACAAGGAACAGAGTCAATTTTCTTCACACTCATCCTTACTTTGCCTAGGTAATCCCAGATAAGCTACTTCTAAGGCTAGAAAATCGGGTGGCTATACTAGACCGTCATAAAAATTTTCCTCAAAATGGAAAAATAAGACCTAAAACATCAACAAATGAAATAAAATGAATGAAGTTCCCTACCCCCAACTTAAAACATGCAGTGTCCTCAATGTATTAAAGAAAGAGATGCAGTCATACAAAATGGTAAAGTAAGAGAACGAAAAAGAACTTGTACTAACGATGCCTCCAACTCCAGCTCCGTGTAAGACCTAACAAAAGGCTAGAAGACAAAGAGACTAGAAAACAATGTTAGCACAAGATAAAGAAGATAAAATAAAAACATGCTAAATCTAAGAACAATGAAAGAAAAAGAAAAAGAAATCTTAAACTAACAAGTGAACAACTAAACTGCTATAGTACAATAAGTGGTGGAGAGTGTACCCATCCCTTTTCCTAACATGCGAACTACTCAATCCATCCCATTTTAGACGGTTGAGCAGATATTGAGTGCGCCTAGTCCATACGAAGAGGTACTTGGAGTAGCAATGGGCACATTTTACAAACTTGAGTCCCACCATACAAGGAAACAAAAACGAATTACATTTCAAAGTGTTGACAAATGTGATTAAAGGTGCAACATAAGCCCCAAAATGATCGTCAACCCCAAGAAAGTCAATTCGTTGTAGTGACAATGAGCGTAAAATAGGTGGTGACTCAATAGGAGGACTGTAACACCCGTCCCAATTTAAATTAATTGATTAAAATATCTTACTAAATAAAAAAAAATAATAATATACATAAGTCATGTATATTGATAGGATTGGGGTACATTAAAAATTTAATAAAGCCTTGGTGGAATTTTAGCCTTAATTGATAAAAGAATGAAATTTAAATAAAAACAATTAGATATAACATTATATATTAAGTGAGGGCATGTCTATGAGGGTAATAGATCATATTATAGGAGGGCATAATGGTCCAAGGGGTTATAAATCGTTTTAGGGTTAAGAGAGAGATTCATTCTCTCATTATTCACCTTGAAGAGAAAGCTGCAGCAAATTGAGGGTGATTAGCAGACCCCCCTTTAGAGATTAGCCGTTTCTGCCCAGATCGTGCAAGTTTTAGAGAAGAAGCCTACAGTAAAGTTGTTCTTCACATTCCGTAGGTAATTTTTCATATATTATGTGTCTCAATTGGACTTAAGATCTGACGGGAATTAGCGTTTTAATTAGGACGTGATTAAGGGCTATTTAAGCAGCGATTAGTGATAGATTCATGAGTTTGGAGGTTTTAATCTACGTTTTTGAATCCCAATTTCTAATATGTTATACCCTAACATGTTATTTACACTGTGGTAAAAGGGTTTGTTGTTGGAAGTTCATTTAGATCAAAATATTAGAAAAAAGATTAAGTTGACAATTTTTCTGATTAAGCAGTTTTTATACCCTGCTGTATTCTTATCAGTCTGTAGGACGGGTTATTTTACAAAAAATTCCAGAAAAATTATATGACGTGCTAATCGTCTATAGCTTTCCAACGGTATATAATAATTTAAATTCCAAGTTATGTAGCAAAAGTTA
>NMUG010006025.1:0-12806 GCA_002855965.1 Monotropa hypopitys | reverse complement strand
TTATTCGGGTCGAGGCCTCACAAAATGAGATGCATCTTTTTAATAATTGGAAAGCTTCCATACACCACCAAAATACCAATGCTAAGAGTGAATCAATCAAACCCACTAGCCATAGGGCGAATCAATCAAGCCATAGTATTCCATCAATAGAAGATACAACATTGAGACCACATTGCCAATCATCTACTGTCTCTCAATACCGCAACCGGGATACAACACCTCATTAAATGGCATCTACCATCTTAGGGCTACATTGCTAAGCATCTAATGCCCCCATAAGCCCATTACCAGGGATAATACTTACGAAATGACATCTACCATCTTAGGGCCACATTGCTAAGCATCTACTGCCTCCTAAGCCCATTGCCGAGGATACACCAATCATCACTACATGGTGATATAGATATACATGGATGTATAACACAATGAATATCACACATTCATTTTCCAACAATGTAACACTCCATGCAATTATATAAAGATGCTTGCACGCAGCAAGTAATCACAATATTATGTTGCCATCATTATCATCTAACAAAAATAAGCATGCGATATCATGGGTGTTGGGTAACAATACCCCAAGAGTTCACATCAATCAACTAGTCATGTGAGCATGTATACATGTGAGAAGTACACCCCAAAACCCCAACAACTAATCAAAGGGCATGTGAAGTCATATTGGAAACATATCATACAACTATGAAAGTGCAACGACAAGTAGCATGCTTAATCACATAACAATCACCAAACAGGTATTACAAGTGCACAATTGGTAAGCTACATATGAAAGAAATCTACACACTTACCTTATGTGCAAGAATCACTAATAAAAATTACTTTGTGGCCGTAGAAGGTCCCGGTTCCTCACCTGAATCGATCGATATTATTTACCCATTGAACAATTAAATATTTTTAAATGGCTCATTAAGGTCCCCAAAATAATCCCTAATACCTTCATAAACGTTCTAGGTCCAAATCCGAGCAAAACCCCAAGAAAAGGCCAAAATTCCCTTTTCGCTCGATATTTCGCCCGAGTTGAATGTCGAGCGGTCCATGTTCGCTCGAGCGAACTTGCTCGCTCGACTCCAAAGATTTTTGTGAAGTATTTTTTACCAAATCTGCTCGAGCCTCAAGGATTTTGCTCGAGCGTGGCCAATTTCGCTCGAGCGAAACTGGGAGCGCCAGAATAGTGAACAATGCGATTTTCGTTTTCTCATCTCCCACATCCACCAAACTTCGATTTTTATGCCTCAAATCTCAAAAATCCCTCATAACAAAATGTTCTAAGCATATAGGTACTAAACATACTTGATTTTGGGGTCTTACACTACCCTTAAACATCACCAATTTCACCAAAACCATCTAGATCTAGGAATTATCCCAAAAACGAGATTAGTAGAGATTAGACATTAAACCCTCGATTTTGAGATTAAACAAAGATATAAAATACATGGATTTGTAGATACTCACGTTATGAATAAAATTCGTGAAGAGTTTGCTTTCAAACCCTTGCTCCCAAGCCTTTAAAGGGTTGAATCTCCCTTAACCTCTTAGCCTCCCTTCTCTCTAATCACTTTCTAACTCTCAAATATGATTAGTGTGTATAATTAGGGTTGGGGATTACCCCTTAATCAGATTTTAGGAGACAAGGACCCTTTTGCTTTCAATTATACTCTTTATTCACCCTTTCCTACCCCCTTAAACATTATATACTTAGGCTATTTAATATATATAAACTTATATTTATATAAAAGCCCTTATTTGATTAATTAAAAGTCCTCTTAACAAGGAATAATTATTATTTCACTTTTACCTTTCTTTTATAAATAATTTATTAATCGATTTAATATGTTTAAAATTTGAGACGGGTGTTATAACTCCTCCCCACTTAAGAAATTTTGTCCTCGAAATTAGGATACGTACCCGATATGAAGAGATATGGATACTTTGTCCTCATAGCATCTTCTCCTTCCCAAATGGCTTCATCCACACCATGATGCTTCCAAAGTACTTTTACCCAAGGAATTACTTTGGAGCGCAATACTTGTTCCTTCCGGTCGATGATCTTCAAAGGTTCTTCTGAATAAGATAAGTATTCCCGTACTTCCAAAACTTCGGTTCTCAAAACATGAGAAGAGTCGGCAATGTATTTTCGAAGGTTGGATATATGAAGACATCATGTAAACGAGACAACTCTGTAGGTAATAACAACCGATAAGCCGAAACGCCTATCTTTTCTACAATCTCATATGGTCCCACAAACCTCGGCGCCAACTTCCCCTTGCCCTTAAAATGAACAACGCCTTTCCACGGAGATACTTTAAGGAAAACTCATCCACCCACCTCGAATTCCAATTCTCTACAACGGTTATCATCATAACTCTTCTGCCCACTCTGAGAAATCCTCAACCATTCTCAAATCAGTTTTACTCCTTCAGCAGATTGCCGAATCAACTCCGGTCCCAATAACTATCGCTCTCCCACTTCACTCCAGGAAATAGGTGTACGACACCGCCTTCCATACAAAGCCTCATACGGAGCCATTCCAATACTAGACTGAAAGATGTTGTTATAAGCAAACTCCACAACAGGAAGATAATCAGCACCCCGGAAATCCAGTACACAACTATGCAACATATCCTCTAGTATCTAGATAGTCCTCTCCGACTGTCCATCTTTCTACGGATGGAAAGCCGTACTGGACTTCAAAGAAGTTCCCAAAGCATGCTACAGACTATGCCAAAATTGAGAAGTAAATTTTGGATCCCTGTCACTAATAATAGACACGCGAACCCCATACAATCGAATGATCTCAGCGATGTATAGTTTAGCATATCTATTGGTGGAATATATAGCACGAACTGGCAAAAAGTGAGCAGACTTGGTCAATCGATCCACCACCACCAAAATTGAATCGAACCCTCTACTACACCTCGGCAACCCAACCACAAAGTCCATGTTTATGTGTTTCCACTTCCATTCCGGTATCGGTAGATTTTGAAACAACCCTGCCGTACGTTGATGTTCCACCTTAATATGTTGACAAGTTAAGCATTTGGCCACAAACTCTGCAATATCCCTCTTCATGCCCTTCCACCAAAAATTCTTCCGAAGGTTCTGATATAGCTTATTACCACCCGGATGCATGGCATAAGCAGAACTGTGAGCTTCTTCTAAATAATGTGCCTCAAAGTAGTATCATTAGGAACACACAACCGTGTTCCGAACAAAAGCACTCTATCACCATTGATCCTGAACTCACTATCAATGCCCTCATTCACCAACTTCTTCTTCTTCACTAAAAACTCATCTGAGTCTTGTCTTGCTTGAATTTGAGCCACAAAAGTAGGGCGAATAGAGAAACGAGCCAATAATGCATTATCGGGACTCACCTCAAAGGCAACATTCATCTTGTTCACTTCACAAGAATTTTCTATTCGAGCACATCGGACACAAGATAGACTTACCGCAGATTTGTGACTCAAAGCATCTACAACAACATTGGCTTTGCCCGGATGATAATAAATGGAGCAATCGTAGTCCTTGATCACTTTTATCCATCTCTGTTGCCGCAAGTTGAGCTCCTTCTAAGTAATTAAATACTTGAGACTTTGGTGGTCAGAAAATATTTCACATGTGACCCCATACAAATAATAGTGCCACTGTTTCAAGGCAAAAAACCACCACAGCTAACTCAAGATCATGCACTGGATAATTAAGCTCATTCGGTTTCAACTGACGAGACGCGTACGCAATCACCTTTCCCCTTTGTATTAACATGCATCCTAATCCCCGCAAAGAAGCATCATTGTAGATGACCATGTCGTCCATTCCCTCAGGGACAGACAACACTGGTGCCGTAACCAACTTCTCTTTCAAGGTACGGAAACTATCTTCACATTCATCGGACCACAAAAATTTCACATTCTTACGAATCAACTTTGTCATGAGCAAAGCAATAGCTGAAAAACCAGAAATAAACCGGCAATAATAGCTTGCTAGCCCAAGGAAACTGCGTATCTCCGACACATTAGCTGGCCTCTCCCTACTCACCACCGCTTCCACCTTCTTCGGATCTACTCTGATTCCATCTTTGGATATAACGTCGCCCAAGAAAACCACATCTTGTAACCAGAATTTGCACTTACCGAACTTCCTGAATAACTGCTTCTCTCTCAAGGTCTGCAACACTATTCTCAAATGTCGCTTGTGATCTTCTTCACTCTTGGAATACACCAATATGTCATCAATAAAGACTACAACAAACGAATCCAAGTAAGGTTGAAAACCCCGATTCATAAGGTCCATGAACACCATAGGAGCATTAGTAAGGCCAAAAGACATCACCATAAATTCATAATGTCCATGCCATGTCCAGAATGCGGACTTAGGTACATCATCCTCCCGAATCTTCAACTGATGATACCCTGATCTAAGATCAATCTTCGAAAAGATAGCCGCCCCTGCAATTGGTCGAACAAATCATCTATCCTCGGAAGTGGATACTTGTTTCTCATTGTCACTTTGTTAAGTTGATGGTAGTCTACGCACATTCTCATAGACCCATCTTTCTTCTCTACGAACAAGACAAGAGCACCCCACGGAGACATACTAGGTCTAATGAAACATGTGGTAGCCGGACCAATCCAGGCACGGACCGGACCCTTTAAGCCGGACCAGTCGGCCAATCTGGACCCCGCCCCATTATCTCACGGAGTAATCCAGGGCCATTGGCCTCACGGACCTCCGGCAATCATTGCGGATTGAAGGACAGAACCGGTAGTTCATCATGTGCCCTTTACCATTCGAGACAGTTTCACCGGACACTCGAAGGAGCCAAGCCGACCAAGCCATGCGGTCTCCTTCATCCTCCGGCGTACCCATCCTTACGTCAAGGAAGCCTTGCGTGTCCACTCCCCACTGGGAGAAGGAACAACTTCCACCGATGGACGGTCCTATGCTAGAGGGGTCCACCATCGGCAGCGACAGGGAACAATGACCTCCGGCAGGTGGCACTCGGGTTAGCCGTACAACTGCTGACATGGCTCGGGTCAGTTCAGCGGCCCAGCAACACAATAGGGCTGACATCAGCACTGGACCTACCCCGTGTGCATTGCACACTTGCACTTTTGGCACCAAGTCAGGATGGACTATATATACCCCACTGAGTACTGTTTACATCCCCCTCGAATTTCTGGTATCTCTCCGACTACACTTTCAGCTTAAAGTTCCGCTCTCCTTCTGTCACTGACTTAGCCATCGGAGGCCCCTCTCGGTCACTGCCGACCGGTGGGCACTCATCCTTATTTTGCAGAAGCCAAGCATGTGATTCCTTTTCTCATATAGGTGACCCGCTCCAGCCATCTAGACGAAGCACAGAGGACCTGGAGAGCCCCTCCAGACTTCAATCACCACAATCGGCGACTCTGCTGGGGAAAACTATTCCCAGACTTAGGTGACCGATAGTCTCTCTCTCTCCTCAGTGTCTCCCTCCCTCATGATGGCCGACGACAACTCTCGCAATTGCCACCACCATCGAGTACCTCTTGCTCCCTCTCCAACAACTGCTGCTGCTGCAGACCCTCCCTTAGTTGTATTGGGACCCACCTCTCAACAGCCCGACGAGCAGCTCCGTCAGAAGGACTTGAAGATAGCATTCCTCAAGGATCAGCTTGTGAGTCTTGCTGGAGATTCACTCCTGTGCCCCCCATTCCTCCTGACACTTTGAAGACCGACTCATAGTACATTAGGAAGCGGTCGGACCTGGAGCGGTCGGAGAGGCTGAACGATCACGGCCGCACGGATAAAGGAAAGGCGCCCCACAGATCCCCCATCCGAGAGCGCCAGTCAGGAGGCCTTCATGCTCGATCCTTTAGATATAGACCCTACACCAGTGCTGTCTCTAGTTCTCGCTCCGGAAGATCTCGCGAGACTCTCCATCTCATGGATGATGGAAACTTGGCCCCTGCTAGGGCCTCTTCGTCGGTCACCCAGCCCATGGAAACCTCAGACGCAAGCCATATGTGCCACCAGCGAGGAGATAATCAGTGCTCCAGAAGACATCGCGGAGAAGGTGACTTCTCCGGTCAGAAGAGAAGACACCCCAGAGGCCATGATTCACCTCCCCCCAGAGAACTCAGGGACCATCTGAACTATCATCGGAGTCAGATGGCCCCCATCCATGAGAAGAGAGCTTCCAACAGAAGGCATCCATGGATGCTCGGCTCCGGCAACTCAACCTCTCTCCTTTCATCCTAGAGGTCGAGCTGGCGTCTCTCCCTGTGGGCTTCAACCTGCCAAAATTCTCTAAGTATGATCCCAAGACGGACGCCTACACTCACCTCATCCACTACCGGCAGACCATCTCTCTCTACACCACCGACGACGTTATCATGTGCAAGGTGTTCCCTACCAGTCTTGACACTCTGGGCTCCCTCTAGTTCAACAAGCTCCCTCCACGTAGCATTTCATGCTACCGGGACCTTGAGCGAGCCTTCATGGCTAGGTTTGTCACCAGCAGTCGGCAAACCAAGCAGGTCGATGCCCTCATAGATCTCAAGAAGTGCCCAGAAGAAAGCCTCTGGCAATATGCCAAAAGGTACTGGGAGCTCTTCAACGAAATCCAGGGGTACGACCAGACAGTGGCTGCCTTTTCTTTCAAGAATGGTCTGGATAGCAACAACCGAATCTTCGCCGATCTCACCCTCCACCCATTAGAGGACATAGACGACCTCATGCTCCGGGTGAAAAAATTCTGTCATTTGGAGGATCTCCTCGCCGAGCAGGCCTTTCAGCGCCCGGATCAACAGTTCCCAGCTCCACTCTCGGCAGGAGACCGGAGGCAGATAAACACTGTCAAAGCTAGCATAAGAAGAGGTCTGAAGGGCCCGAAGGCCCATGAGTTCACTGTAGAAACGACGGTCTTCACCAAGCCCATCTACGTCATGCTGAAGCACATAGAGAATCAGTCCTTCTTTGCCTGACCGAACCGCAAACTGGGAACAGCAGGCAAAACGAAGGATAAGCAGATTCACTGTACCTATCATAAAGAGCAAGGACATTTTACGACCGGGTGTAAACCCTTCAAGTCATACTTGGAGTTCCTGGTGCAGCAGCGTCACCTAGCCCAATGGGTTCACAATCAAAAGACACTAGAGCTGGCTCAGAGATCCGGACGTCCCATTCAGCCGGAGGAGGATATTCCGACGATCAACGTCATCCAAGACCCACTCAATAAGGAAGTTGTCGCTTGCTTCCGGGCAGAAATTGACCAGGCCTCTGTCCCCCCAAAAGTCCTCACGGTCGGATCTGCCGCTAAGCGGAAGCACCCTGCTGAGTGGTCGAAATGGTCCATCACTTTTACGGAGAAGTATCTTGACTGAGTCCAACTTCTGCACAATGATGCCCTTGTCATCACTCTCCACGTCGGACCGGCCAACGTCCGACGCATCCTCATCGATCAAAGGAGCTTCGCAGAGGTAATGTACTTTTCTTTATTTCAAGCCCTCAAGCTTTCCTCTGATGATTTGCAGCCAGCTGACGTCCCACTCATCGGATTTAATGGAGCTCCCGTCTGGCCCCTCGGCAAGATTACCCTCCCGGTCTTGGCAGGGTCCAAGATAGACAACATAGAGTTTATCGTCATTGACGTTTCGAGCCCCTACAACGCCATCCTTGGCCAGACCTGGATCCATTCCATGCAGCCAATTTCCTCAACCTACCACCAAGTCGTCCGGTTCATTGGGGTCTCCGGATGACAGGAGGATATCTATGGCGATCAGGCGACATCAAAACAGTGCTACATCTCGGTTGTCCGGGAAAACAAACAAATGAAGCAAGTTCAATAGGTCGAAGTCCTGGACTCCCCAGTTCTTGAAGACGTTGGCGCTCCGGCAACCGATAAAGCAGTCAAAGAACTCATCTCTGTGCCGATCAACGAAGATGACAACCAGTCGTTCCTCATAGGCTCTTCCCTCTCTAAGCCAGAGCAATGCTAGATGATGCAAACATTGCTCAATGCAACCCATAGAGACTAAGAGTCTCCCCAAAGGCCTAAGTTTTCGAAACCGAAAGCTCTGATACCAAGTTGTCATGCCCCGAATTTTTAAACCAAATTTTTTTTGAAACATTTAAAATGGTGAACAACAATGGATCATAACATCATTTGTAAATATCTAAGCACCATTCATTCTAAACAACATATGAACATGAAAACCCAGGCATGAATTTAAATTAGAAGTACAAACCAAACCATAGAGTTAGAGAGAGAGAAAGAGGTACAAGTTTAAAATATTACAACTTCCCTACTATATTACAAGCTCCATGAGCCTAAAATAGAACAAAGATAGACATGGGGCTTCATTCCAAAAATCCTTTTTCAATGCTCTAAGCCTCCAAGCCTCCAAGAGAGGGATCAAAACCTGTGGAAAAAATAAGGGTGTATCACACCAAAGTAGGAAATATCTATCGCCTAACATGCTCGAGACCGGCGTGGACTAGTGTGTGAATGTAGGGCATGCAACACATGCATATGTACAAGACATAACAAAGGCCATGATCCAACTCCTACTAAGTGACTCTAACCAAACAACCATATGCCAAGTATAGTAACAAGAGCCACTAGAACAATTGCCCATACAACATGCATATGAGATACCATTTTTTTTCGTGATATAAACATACGTTCATCATTTCTTCTTGATTTCATACAAAGGATACTCCTTGGAATCCCATCACAAGTCCACTCCAAGTTATTCTAGTTATTTCATTTCTCACATTTTAGTTGTATAACTTGATACGGTGGAATCGGTATAGGTGTTGGCCGACACACTAACCATTCCTATCCATCATTCCCCAAGGACGTTGGGAGGGCTACGCTACCCCCATTGTGCACAACATCGTGGATGGAGCGACCATCCGACATTCCGAAAATCACGCGAATGCCTTAAATCATAATTTCCCTATCATAGTCACCACCACCAACAACCTTCCGACAAGTCACGTGAAGGTGCTCAACCGCCATTCCGAGAAGTCACGCGAATGGGTCCAAGTATAGTTTAATCCACGGGTCACCATTTACATTCATTTACATTCACAAGTTTACAATGTGATGATCGACCCCAACATGTGACCCATAACCAATACACATGAATCATACATCACATGCAATCCCATGATTTTCCACATACAACCAATGTGCCCAATACATCAATTCTACATGAATTATATTCAATTGCATGAAGACTCACTCAATTTAATCATGTGGTGACCGATTGACCAAAAGCCCTAATTTACGAAAGATAGGGGTTGCCCCAAATTTGGGGGTTTTCACACAAAATGCTCAAACATAAAATTGAGCCCAAGGAAATGTAATTACACTCATGAGATACATAAACCCTCAACCAATTTCATGAACCAAACCCAACTCTAGACTAATTTTCCGATTATACATCTAGGCATAAAATTGAAGAATTTTAAAGACTTTCACAAGAGGATAGGGGGAAGCACAATCAAAAACATGCTAAGAAATAGACATATCCTACCTCAAGGAGCTTTTCCAAAAATCCTAAAAACTCGGACCTTGACGGATGGACGAACTATGTAGCTCACCGGATAGCCCTTGACGCAAGGAACGACATTTCTTCTTGGCGTTTCTTCACTGGAGTCTTGGATGGTCTTAGAAATTTAGGGAGGCTATGGAGGTTGAGAGAGAGTTAAAGTGAGAAGTAGGGTTTCCAAAATGAAGGAGAAGGGAGGAGTTCGAACTCCCCTTAGCCCTATATACCCCCACACTTGAAGTTCCAAAAATACCCTTAATGAAAACCATTCAGCAAAAAATTTGGCCTTCGTGACCGGTCGACAAAAATGTGCAAGAAATTCTCGACCGGTCGAGCCCTTATAAAACACCCTTCAGGAAAAGCGCGACCGGTCGACGGTGGTATCGTGTACCGGTCGCGGGCTTATGCAATGCCCCCTGACTCCTCTCGACCGTGGTATCGTGTACTGATCGTGGGCTTATGCAATGCCCCCTGACTCCTCTCGACCGTGGTATCGTGTACCGGTCGACACCTTCAGATTTTCCAAGAACTTTGAAAATTTCCAACTTTTTCTCTCGGCCTCCGATTGAGGTGATTCAAGTCTAATTGAATTCGTAATCGAATTCTCTATTATTTTATAGGGTCAACCACCTTAAAATCGCGATAAGATTTTGAGATAAAATAAATCAAGATTCTAAATTTAATTTAAAAGACGAATTTAAATTCCGAAAATACTTTATAAAATAAGGGTCATTACATCTCAACCACCTTAAAAGGAATTCGTCCTCGAAATTTTCTAAAGTAAGGGTACAAACGATAATACAAACTCGACTCGAACAACATAAATCAAAACAAATATGGATACTTGTTAAGAATCTCGTCTTTTCGCTCCCATGTCACCTCTTCCGAACCATGGTTTCTCCACAAAACCTTCAACAAAGGAATCGTCTTCCCATGTAGCACCTGCCCCCGTGAATCAAGAATGCGTATAGGCATTTTTTCGTAAGATACGTCGGCCTCTAACTCTACATTCGACCAATCGATGACGTGCGATGGATTCGACTCATACTTACACAACATAGAAATGTGGAAAAAGTCGTGAACATTGGAAATATTAGACGGCAAAGCAAGTCGGTATGCGACTTCCCCAATCTTCTCAATGACATCAAACGGCCCAATGAAACACGACGTCAACCTTCCCTTCTTCCCAAAATGCGAAATGCCACGACGAGGCAAAACTTTGAGAAATACATGGTCACCTACCTCGAACGATAAAGGAGTACGACGTCTATCAGCATAACTTTTGTAGCAACTCTGTGCGGTAAGCAATCTCTGGCGTATCATCTTTATCTGCTCGGTAATCTGCTGTGTCATCTCCGGCCCAACTATAGCGGACTCCCCAATGTCTAACCAACAAATGGGGGAACGATATGGCCTACCGTACAAAGCTTCGAAAGGTGCCATACCAATACTCGAATGGAAACTATTGTTATAAGCGAACTCGATCAACGGCAAGTGGTCTACCCAACTTCCATGAAAGTCTAACACGCAAGCTCGCAACATGTCCTCCAAAATCCGTATCGTACACTCTGACTGACCGTCGGTCTGAGGATGAAAAGCGGTACTGAACATAAGCTTCGAACCAAGAGAAGCCTGCAAACTGCGCCAAAAGCGTGAAGTAAATCGAGGATCCCTGTCGGATACGATAGAAGATGGAACTCTGTGAAGTCGGATGATCTCTCGAATGTACAATTGGCTCAAAGAATCGACAGACTGAGGAACCCGAATAGGCAGAAAGTGAACGGTCTTCGTCAAACGGTCATTAATGATCCAAATAGCGTCCTGACCACCCGGCGATCTCAGAAAACCCGAAGCAAAATCCATCGTCACGTGCTCCCACTTCCACTCGGCAATAGGTAACGACTGAAGAAAACCGACTGGACGCTGATGCTCGGCCTTCACTTGCTGGCAAGTAAGACATTTGGAGACGAATGTGGATACATCCTTCTTCATTCTCGGCCACCAAAACTGACGTCTGAGATCGTGATACATCTTCGTGCCTCCCGGATGAATGACTAATGGCGAGTGATGAAACTCATATAGAATGCCTCCATGGCAAGATAAGGGAACAAACAACCATCCACAAAAACGCAAACTGGTATCGGCATGGATCATCCATCCCTGACGCGCATCCCCGCTAAGAAACTTTGCTCTAAACTCCGAAGCCTCTGAATCATCGGCCTGTGCCTCAATAACCCAACGTGATAGCTCCGAATGAATAGATAAATTGCACAACGTGGCTTGCTCTCCAACCTCTTCGGCATGTAACACGAACGGACTCAAATCTTCCATGGACCTCTAACCATGTACAACTAGACTAGCAAGATGACATGACTTTCGGCTCAACGCATCGGCAACAATGTTAGCCTTACCCGGATGATAATGTAACTCCTAGTCGTAATCCTCCAAGTGCTCCATCCATCGTCTCTGTCGCAAATTCAACTCCTTCTGTGTGAATAGGTACTTCAAGCTCTTGTGATCCGAGAACACTTCAATTTTTTGCCATATAGATAATTCTTCCACATCTTCAATGCAAATACGACAACTGCAAACTCTAAATCATGCCTCGGATAATTTATTTTATGTGTCTTCAGCTGCCTCGAACCATAAGCAACGACTTTCCCCTCTTGCATCAATACACATCCCAAACCATCGTGAGAAGCATCGCAATAGACGGAGTAGTCAACTCCCCTCTCAGGTACAATAAGAATCGGTGCCAAAGTCAATTGCCTCTTCAGCTCCTCAAAAGCTATCTCGCACGAATCATCCCAAGCAAACGGAACACCCTTTCGGGTCAGGCAAGTCATAGGTGTGGACAATCGTGAGAAATCCAAAACGAAACTGTTTGCCCTAAGTTTTGATGGTGCATTATTTACACAAATATAGTATTTATAAAATGATTTTCTAATTCCTTGAATTATGGTTTAAATGTTCAAATCTTTATTTTAATCAAGGAATTTGTTTTAAGCTTAATTTCCACATCATTCTTGTATTAAAGTCCAAGAGATTGCTCTTTATGGTTTAAATCTTTTTAAACTCTCTTAGGACTATTTAGAAGTCATTTAAAGTTCCTTAGACTTGTATTCATCGTTTAAATATTTATTTAATCAAAAAAGTTAATGACATTTGATTAGAGACTAATGAATATTATTTTCAATGTTTGAATATCCTTCTAAACATTCCTTAGACCCTTGTATGCTCTTAGAATAA
>NMUG010006024.1:0-12807 GCA_002855965.1 Monotropa hypopitys | reverse complement strand
ATCTAGGATCGATGCTAGCTGTAAATTTCTGACAGTGAACAGCAGGAGATCCAAAGAATGAGTCCAATCTTCATTATACTCCTTCCAATCATCAAATAGACCATCATGTAGCCAACTTTCCAGACGAATGACAACATGGATATTTCCTCATCAACAAATCGGCTATAAAATCGCACGAACAACCAATTCAACCTGCAATAACACAATTCTACCCGTGCACACATCATGACAAAAATAGACCAATGTAACTTATAAAGCGTGTAAGAAAGAGATCAAATTAGCCCACACGAATGCAAATTCATGGGCTAATCAACCGTAAATAATACTCTCAAAATCCGCAACAACTTTACCCAATACTAATACACACCGAGAACTCACACATCCAACTAAATCTCTGAATCCCATAATTTTTCCCTCAACTCGGAAATTCCTTTAAATCCATGCATCCACTAAATAAAATATTAATTCAATTTTTACTTCTTTTTAAAAATCCAGTTTCCAATAACATAAGTCTTTGCTAAATTTCTATGAAATACCTCTTACAACTCATCATGAACAATAAATCTAACTTACCGATCTCTATTTCTCATATAACTTCCAATTAAAATTTTACTCTATATCACTATTACACTCCGCTATCATGATACTCTTGAAACACTATGAATTTTCTCTTTCTTGCACACCACACACGGTATTTCCCTATCCACACTGCTTACCTCAATTTCAAAATACAATTTAATCTAACCAACATTTTCTCATGACTCCCTTTTGTATAATTGAATATCCTACATACCTCTTAGGTCTAATTCTCCCACTCACTTTCCTTTCCCACATACCACAAACTTACACATTTTTATAAGATAATCCTCGTCACCATTTACCCCAAAGATTCCCAATTGACAAACCCAATTAATTTTATAACTAAATCCCTTTAATAACACTTGCCCAAAAGCACACCATATTCCCTCAATAGCCTCATACAAAATATAGTCTATAACCATGAACATGCTTGCACCATCCCCAGGTACAACTGAGAATTTCTATGATTACTTGCACCAACCTAGTCAAAAGTACTAGAACCTACCAAATCTACATGTACTTTATTCGGAAAAACACTCCCAAATGGGATAGTTAACCTATAGATTCCGAATACTAGAATGCAACATAACCCAATCTCCTATATATATGACCTTCTGGTCCATTACTATTGCATACCACTTAGAACATTATCGAGCTCCATAAGCTAATGATTCACTGAACAAATAATCTCAAACCCTTTTCAGATCCTCTTGAAAGTACTTAACTTTTCCTCAATTGCTCATCGATTCACTTAAACTTCGCCCTTCTCACTACCTTCTATAAATTTTTGTTCTCGAACTCATAGTTCTTTTCTTACATCTTACTTTAAGTTAACCTTCTCGATTCACCTTCAACTTATTCCACTCTCTCCTTTCTATAAATATAACTTAACCTTATTCAGCTCTCTCCACATTTCTTGCACACTTACAAAATTACCAAAACCTTATCACAAGGACTTAACAACTACTCAATAAGACTAGGTTTCAATTTTCTACAACCCTGCTAATATTTCATAAGGTTTTCAAATCCACCTTCTTCATAGAATACCATGCTAACTCTAATAGTCTAGTCTCATAAGTATTTACTAACACAACTTTCTACCTTTATCTTATAAAAATTGATCCTCTAATTTTCAATAATCAACCAATCACTCCAAACTAGGGAACTACTGAATCACATCCATCTGCAAATTCTCAAGGTACTAAACATTGTATTGCTAGATAAATTTATGATGAATTCCAAATGTGCGAAACAATTATCATACTATGCCATATTTCATACTATGATACATCTAACGGTCACCTAAGAGAATGAAAATTAACACATAAGCATGTAACACATAACATGCAATGGTAAAATCAAAAGTTACACATGAACACCTGACACCTAAGGGTTCACTTGCCAACGTTCCACTCCTACACCACTCTAGACACAGGATTCCGGTGCATTTTGCTTTTCTGATTAACTTTCCAAGACCTCTCATTTGAAAATACATTGATTAAGTGCTTTTCAAACCAGATTTTGAGGCAGTCCATCGGATGCCAAAGTAACACATACAATGGTTTCCGGAAGAATATAACAAACTGACTCAACCTAACTCTCACCTCAAGAGACTCATCATCCTAAGTCACACTAGTTCCAAGAATCTTACAAACTATGCTCTGATACTAAGTTGTCATGACCCACCCCAGAATACCAACAAATAAATAGAATCCGACTACGAGTCATGACCTAAATAGCAACTCCAGGAGAGGGAAAGATATAAAATTCCCCAAACTAACAATCTCAACCAAATAATAA
Organism: Monotropa hypopitys; assembly: GCA_002855965.1. Taxonomy (NCBI): domain Eukaryota; kingdom Viridiplantae; phylum Streptophyta; class Magnoliopsida; order Ericales; family Ericaceae; genus Monotropa; species Monotropa hypopitys. The sequence goes on along the minus strand of NMUG010006024.1, from coordinate 10,428 downwards.
AATAATGCAGCGTAAAATGAAATACTAAATAGGTTCAACTTCACATCCCGAGTACCAAGTGTGACGTCCAATGACCAAAAACACAGCGTCCCAAAATAAATAAATAAAACTACCAAGATACTAGTCTAGACATGAAAACACAATCTCACATCCTCACACTACTAAAAGAGAAACAAGAACTGGAAGGAATGATAATAATCATAGCTCCAACTATCCTAGAGAAACTCCAAAGAACCGGTAATGAACACAGCTAAGCCTCCGTACCTAGATACAATGCCACAACAAAAGATGACATCAAAATATCCAGGAGTGCCAGATTTACAGTCAATGTAGCAAATCATTAGATGCATTGTAAATAAATAATAAAGAACAACGAAGGGGTCATGTCTCTTCCCTAAAACAAGGTCTCAACTGTTGTATCATTATGCATATGCAAATGAATGCCAATGGGATGCATCTTTTCAATAATTGGGAAGCTTCCACGCACCACCAAAACACCAATGCTAAGGGTGAATCAATCAACCCCACTAGCCATAGAGCGAATCAATCAAGTCCTAGTATTCCATCAATGGAAGACACAACGTTGACACCACATTGCCAAGCATCTACTGTCTCTCAACACCACAACCGGAATACAACATCCCCACAAAATGACATCTATCATCTTAGGATCACATTGCTAAGCATCTACTGTCCCCTAAGCCCATTGTCGGGGATAATCCTCACAAAATGGCAACTACCATCTTAGGGCCACATTGCTAAGCATCTACTGTCCCCTAAGTCCGTTGCTGAGGATACACCAATTGTCACCACATGGTGATATAGATATGCATGGATGTACAACCAAAATGAAAATCACGCATTCATATCTCAACAATGTAACAATCCATTAAAATATACACATGCTTGCACACACCAAGTAATCACAATATTAAGTTTCCATCATCACCATCATCTATCAAAATAAGCATGCGATATCATGGATGTTGGGTAACAATACTCCAAGAGTTCACATCAATCAACTAGTCATATTAGCATGTATACATATGAGAAGTACACCCAGAACCCCAACAACTAATCAAAGGGCATGTGAAATCATATTGGAAACAGATCATACAACCATGGAAGTGTGACAACAAGTAGCATTCTTGATCACATAACAATCACCAAACAAGTATTACAAGTGCACAATAGGTAAGCTACATCTGAAAGAAATCTACACACTCACTTGTAGGATATTCAACCAAGTTTGATTATATTGCCGCCTTATCCCAGAGTCCCTATTCGTCACCTACATATCCATATATACATACATTTATTAATAAAACACTAACATCTTCCCTTAGATCCATAGAGTATCTAAATATATATATGCATGTATATATGCGCATATATGTATAGATCCTTCTCTAAAATTCAAGATCTAACATATATGAATCCCAATTTCTCAAGGATATCACCTTTATGATCATAGAACCTCTATACCCTCATCAAAACTAAATAACCCAAAGAAAACCTAAATAGATCTTGAAACCCTAGTTAGATCCTCAAGTTCATTCATGTAGATTCATCAACATCTTAAAGTTTTAAGAAGAAGGAGATCTTAGAAATAAAAATACAAGGGAACTTACTTGCAGCAAGGTAATCCAAGAGAGACTCTATCAATTAACCCCCAAATCCTCCTTCCAAAAGCTCTAGATCTAATCTCTCTCTCTCTCTCAAATCTCCAATGGTCTCTCTCTTTACATTTAGGTTGAGTTTAAGAGAGAAAAAATGAGTATAATCAACCCTAAAACGTATTGGGGAACTAAGTTATGCATTTAGGGTGGTTAAAGTACAAAAAGTCCTCAAAATGACATAAAACGACTTAATTAAAATTTAACTCCACCGACATGCGCTACCGTTTGCACCTAAAAACAGCGCTAATGGTTGCGCTTCCTCAAGTCTGTAACCAGTTACAGTGAGGCGCTACCGGTTATGGTCCATCTGCGCAACCGGTTATGCCTCTGCAAATTGTGCAGAGTGGAGATACTATTTAAAAGGAGTAAACATGTGTTTCAACAATTATTTATTATTTTAAAATAATAAATTGCGAACAGGGTATTACATATTATGCTTTCCATTTAACTTTCCAAGACTTCCCATTTGAAAATACGTTGATCAAGCGCTTTTCAAACTGGATTTTATAGTAGTCGCATGGGTGTAAAAGTAACACACATAATAATCCTGGAATATACACACAACCACCCTCATATTAACTCTCAACTCAAGACCTCAAACACTCTTACTCCAGAACCTAACAACCTAGAGCTCTGATACCAAGCTATCACGACCCGTCCTAAAATATGACATATAAGGTCGCCCGACCTATGGAGTCATGACTGAAACACAGTATCAAAGTGACACAAGAGGATCTAAATGGACCACTACTCAAAATAACAACTCAATAAAGCAGGAGAATACTAAACAAAATCCTCAGAATGATCTGCAACGAAAATAAAATAAAAGAACTACCACAACCGATAATCCAGGTCCAACAAAGATCCACAAGTGCTACTACAATCTGACAACTAACAAAATAAATGCCTCAACTAACTGCCAACAACTGAACATAATAAAATAAAAAAAGACTCCCATAGGAGTGACACCAACCATCTTTCTCTACCCAACATGGCATGAGGACATGGCTTGGAGTGAATCCGCTAAGCATCCAACCTAGATATAGATTGCACAGAAAAATGGCAAAATATGTTAAAGAGTGTCAGATACAACAATCAATATATATAAATCAACATATGAAACTAACATGCAATAACAGGAACTAAAAGGGGTTGTGTCTCGCCCCAATCTCTAGTAACACAAGCAATAACGAAGCAGGTAATGATGCGAGTCTCTAATATATGTGTTATGCTTTTCATATTAATTAACTTTTCTTCTCATCATATCTGGAGATAATGTTCACTTTAAGTTCTCATTTATTCCATTTCCATTATTCGATGGTTAGACCAATCAACATATATGGTCAACTCTCGTTGGCCCCCCGACCTTAGCCCCATCTAATAAGTAACTTATAATCTTCCTTTTTACATTGCCTCATACCTGGCCTCATTTGCTTTTCACCAAGCATGCCGGGATAATTCCACTTTAAGTTATTTAGCAATTTTTACATACGATTTTCACCACTTATTCATGTTCGCATGTGATTCTCAAGGATTGTATCATGACACTCTCTAACATGCCCAACATAAATACTATTCAAATGAAAACATGCAAGCAAGTAAACATGTCAACATGCGATGTTCTACTGAAAGACAATTAAATCGGGTATAGCATGCTTGTACATATTTCCACTAGTAAAATAGGTAACACATGTATTGCCACAATATCCAACTAACAATCATGTAGCCAAATAAACCATGATTGCACATATATTCAACCAGTATTGCACGTAAGCATGCATAGATATCACATCTAACTAGAAACCAAATAGTCTAAGTAATCATGGTTGCACAGATATTAAACAAGTAAGGCACATAAGAGAACACGTTGTCCGACACATAGTCACATAAGTTGATAAATATGTATTGAAGGGTATCTACATAGTCACCGAGTATATGAGGTTTGCCAAATTATGCTTGTTTCGCAGCTGTAGACATCCCTGGATCCTCGCCGGTTCTGATAGCACTAAATTAGTGTCATAGATTTTATAAATTACCAAGTATCGTTAAAGAATTCTAAACATTTGCTATTAACTCATTAAGACCTCTTTAATACCTCAAGGACATTCAATAGACCCTTCAAACTAACCCGAATGAGCTCTAAAACCACGACATAACCCATCCGAACAAACCCGGGCACCCTCGTCCAAACGGGACAACTCGTCGTCCGGACGACCACCACACTCGTCCGGACGGCAAAGACTTTGGTCTGGATGAGACCTCCTGTACCAACTCCCAAAGTTTCTGTTTCCCTATCTAGATGGGACACCCCGTCGTCCGAACGATTCTCCCCGAAAATCTGCTATTCGAGCATATTTCGGACCCCTCCTACTCCAACTCAACTCAAACTCGATTAAAACTCCAAAACTTTGAAAATTACTCAACCTCAAGTGTCATAGGCATCCACAACACCAACATACTTGGACCTAAGAATCAAAAACCAACTAAAACACGATTGATTCAAGGTTTTAAAGTCTAGATCTAAGAATTTTCCCCAAAACGAGATTAACAAAAAACAATCCTTAATCTAGCACTAATCGGTGACGAAATCTAAAAATAAATTTGGTAAAGATGTACTCACTTGTGTTAGGATCAAGTTTGATGAAGAGATTTTCCTCCAAAAGTCATCCAAGAACAATCCCCAAGCAAATCTCCATGGCCTCCTTCTCTTTTTTTCTGTCTCTATGGAGGATGTTAAGAATGACAAAGTGTGGCTAGGGTAACTTACCCTAAAAAACAGATTTCTAAGTAAAAAGACCAAATTACCCTTCTTAGTTTCCTTCTATAATCATTTACACCCTTGGTTATTAACACCACTTAACTTCCAAGTTCGAGTCTTCCAATTAAACCCCTAAAAAGGTCATTTGGATTACTACATATCATTACACATTTACATCCATTATCTTTTAATTAAATTAAATGAATTATGAAACGAGACGAGTGTGACATGCATTGTGGTATCTTGACTTGATTTAGAGATCATTAGGTAAAATATGATATCGATGTGGTAGTCCCTTGATCTTGTTGAGGTTGACGTGGACTTCCCTTGATTTCATCAAGGTTGAAGGTGTTGAAATTTGCGGTCACTCTCTTAATCTCATTAAGGTTGAGTGTGTGTCTTGAATCAGATATTGTCATTGAAAGTCGAAGTATGTGATGAGCTCTCTTGATCTCGTCAAGGTAGAGCATGGGATTGACAAGACCTAATGAATTAATCATTAAACTCTGTGGATATAGTCAATGTAGAGGATATGGTCATTCCTGGTACTCATATTGACATCATCAATGTGAAAGATATGATCATTCCTGGTACTCATGTTGGCATCATTAATGTGGATGAGATGGAGATTCCTGGTACTCTATTGATATAGTCAATGTGGAGGATATAGAAACACCTGGTACTCTATTGATATATTTCATCAGGATTGAGTGTTGTTTATGAATCACTTAATCAAATACGAATTAAAATGTTTGATTGTCTCCCTTGATCTTGCCAGGGTTGAGCTATTATTTGAAGAAATTAACTGTTTGGTTCAATATACCCAATGAATGTCAAATATAGAGGATGTGCCATACGAGGGTTACTCATACTCAATCTTGAATCCATTACTCACGATTCACAAAATAATGGATCATGGTTAATAATAAATGATGATTGATTACTCCCTTGTTTCGTCAAGGTTGAGACGCGACCCTCTTGTTTCGTCAAGATGAGAATACGCGGTGAAATAATAATAATGAATAATAATTGGTTATCCTTTGTCTCGTCAAGGTAGATGTATATGGCTCTCTTATTTCGTCAAGGTTAAGAGATTTGGAAAACTTACTTCAATCACTCAAATATCCCAAAATTATAAGTGAACTTAATCCATAACAATGTTTAAAGTTGAAAGAGAATTTGGGATAAGTTAGTAAGTGATGTCTTGGTGGTGTAGTTTCTTGGGTCCTTATATTAGGTCTTTAGGGTTGTCTTACCCTAGTGTTGAAGGTTAAACTTGTGTTTGAGTTGTCGTCCACTTCGGTTGGACCTTGGAGACCTTAAGTTTTCATTCATTGTGGGTAGCATGCTTGAGTCCAGTGTACCTTTAGGATATGTCTACATCTTATAAGACTTGGGTTCTTTTACTGTCTTTGGCATGTCTTGCATGTGGACACCTGGGCACCCACCCACCATATGCATGGTTGTTAGTAGTTATGGGTTTTCCTACTAAGCGCGTGGATAGATCAAATCCCCTTCCCCTTTCCCCCAGTATTCTGTGTTGCAGGGATATGAGGCTTTATTTGTTGGAGTTTCAGGTCAGCTGCTGGATTTTCTTGGGAGCTTCTCTATTCCTGTCTTCTTTATATTTTGTTATCCTGCATCTTTATATCAGTTGTAGGTAGCCATGGTATTTAGTTTTCTTCCGCATTTTGTACCTCTTTGTATATCTCTTTCTTGTATCATGTTGTCATGTAATAGTTATCTCAACTGATTTGCATCTGGATGGTAAGTAGTTTATCCCCTATTTACTGTTTTATCATTATTTCAAAAAAAATACTTTGAAAATCCGGGGCATGACACATGCCCGTCCGGATGAGGGTGGTACAAGCATGTTCTTTGGGTCTTAGAGGGTTAGTTCGGACCAAGGTAGGGTGGTCCAGATGAGAGAATATGTCCGTCCGGATGAAGGTATAGATTGTCCGGACCAAGGTGACAGGGAGTTGGTTTTTGAGGCATCTTGGGTTCATCCGAACCAAGGTTGGGTCGTCCGGATGAATGAGTCTGGTTGTCCGGACAAAGGTTGGCTTGTCCTGACAAAGGTTCAATTTTATGTTACGAGGGTTATCGGGTTTTGACCTAATGCTTAAGAGTCCATTGTTGGGGAATAGATTTAGGTATTTTGATATTTGTAGTTCAAGGATTAAAGGCATTTGTAAAAGTTGATAATCGAAAATGAATCATAAGCAAGTCTTAAAAAATTTGTTTTCAGATTAAATTTTATTTGGACAGGTGAGGAGCCTGGTACTTCTACGACACCAAAGTGAACACTTTCTTTGACAACTTCACACATTCAGTGAGTGTGTAGATACCTTTAAATACATGTTCCTTAACATATGTGACTATGTGCTAAACATTGTTCCTCTTACGTAATATACTTGTTGAACATATGTGCAAGCATAGTTTATGTGGCTACATGATTTTTAGTTGGATGTTATAGCAATGCATGCTTACCTGCTTTATTTTTGGAAATATGTGCAAGCATGTTGTACCTGGTTTAATTGCATTTTAGTTGGATATTGTATGATTGCATGTTTACTTGCTTACATGTTTTATTTCTAATTGTATTCATGTTGGGCATGTTAAAGAATGTTATGATGCAATCCTTGTGAACCACATGTGAATATGAATGAGTAATGGAAAGTATATCTAAAAGTAGTAAGCAATATAAAATAAAATGACCCCGACATACTTTTGATAAGTTGTGAGGCCAAGTGTGGGGCAATCTGAATAAAGAAAGTGAAATGTGATATACTTCGGCATGCTTTCTCATACGACAGGAATTATAATGAAATAAAAGAGGAATGAAATTGAAATGGAGATGAAACAGAAATAAGGTGCTTATACGACAAAAGCCAAAATATGAAATTTGAGTTTTCATATGCTTATACAACAAAAGCATAAGGCATGGTTATTAAAATGCTTATACGACACAAGTATAGTGTCATGAATGAATAAACGCTTATACGACACAAGCGAAAGACTAGTTGTCTATGATGATGGAATAATGAATGCTCATACGACGGGGAAAATGAAATAAAACGATTGAATAGTGAGCTTATATAGCAAAGGCTAAATCATTGAATGATAAAGTGCAGATTCGGAAAATGGACATGTAGGTTGAACTCTAATTTCAGCAATTAAGAAGTTGAGAAATTTATGATAAAGCACATTTATTGCTATTGAAATTTAAGCCTTTAAGCTCTATTTTGACTGTGGATCAAATCTTTCAGGAATGATATTGTTAATCTATAAAACTTGTATTGCGGTATATAGTGATTCATTATAGCTTTTTAGCTTATGCGTTTTCTAAAAACCATTTCAGGTCAAGAGGAAGGATAAGCTGGAAATAGCATGGCATTGAGTTTTTTTGGAGACTTTTTGTATTGATGTACTTTTGTTGTACTGGCTTTCATAAGCCTGATGATGTACCCTTGATGTATTAATGAGAATATCTATGCACTGCTCTGGTTTTTGTTCACATGCTTTCGCATATTTATATTGTTAAAATATTTCTCGACTCTTTTATCTTAGGCCTTTAGCGAGCTTACCCGTTGGCCGGTCATGTACTCATCCTATGAACGGGATGGATCGTGACAGAAGCACTAAAATAAATTCCCAAAATCAAACTCCAATAAGTCTAATAGTAGAGATAAGAAACTCCCACGAAGTATAAATAAAAAGGAACATACTTAACTCTCTACTATCAAAAGTACACAGTATTCTCAAAGGCTATCAATACTGAACTATAGATAAATAAGAGAAAACTCCCATAAGGAGCCCCACCAACTAACTCTCTCTAAAGGATAGACATCTCGGCATTGGCTTGCAAGTGAACCAACTAATCTTCCTAACCTGGATATAAATTAGAAAACAACAAGCAGAAGATATCCAGGAGTGTCAGATACAACAATCAATATATGCACTTTGATATGTAAATAAAACAACCGAACAAGTAAGCACAAGTAATAAAGGGGTGGTGTCTCTCCCCAAACTATCACGTAATCATAGAATTGTTCATATATTCATATCATTCGTACCCATAATACTTTTCTCTTTTAATTTTATTGGCATGTCAATTCTCTTCTCATAATCTCATTAACATTAAGCAAGGGTGCCACACTTGCTAAGGGCGAATCAATCAAGCCCAAACCCCTATTCTCGGCCTAACATCTTATCAAAAGCATGTTCAGGGTATTTCAAAGTTATCACCCCTATTCTCGGCCTAACAGCTCATTTGAGCATGCCCATGGTATTTCAAAGTTATCACCCCTATTTTTGGCATAACAGCTCATTTGAGCATGCCCAAGGTGTTATCACATCTTCCTTCTTTAAATTTCATTACCCCTACTCGGCTTAACAGCTTATTAAAGCATGCCCCGGGGTTGTTCCACTTTACATTCTTTACCAATTTGTACGGTACATTCCATTTGTCATTCATTTCCATGCGAGGTCAATGCAAGAGAGATACACTTTCCCAACTATATATTCCATAAGACTAGTAACATGCCATGTGCATCAACAACATAATCACTTTCATTCTCATACTTGCATGCTTTGCACATAATTGTCGCACATCCATACAATTATATCAAACACATCGTTCTTGAACGTGAAACATACATCAATGCTAAACCATAACCGTGCATCTATATAAATTCCATATTCGAAACATTCATGACTTTGCATATAAAATGTACATAACCTCAGGTAATATGCATTCCCAAACCAACACATATCATTCACAAATCAAAGAACATATATAAAAAGGTATCCACACACTCACTGAAATGTGGAGATCTAAAGTGAATTACTTCTTGACTGTGGAGGGTCCTGACTCCTCACCTGTATCGATAACGATAAGTTAGAACCATATTCGATAAAGTTTTACTTTATAATTTCTAATTACAGAAGTAACTATCTTAAACCACTTATTAGAGTCTCCCAAATAGTCCTTAATACCTCCAAAATACATCCGAATTCAAGTCCCGAACTTCCCAGAACTTCCCTAAAATCTGCCCCAAAACCCAAGAGGGACCGATACCCCGCGGTATAGGGGACCGGTACCCGTTCCTCTTGAGTACCTCACTGCTCGTCGGGGACCGGTACCCAACGGTACAAGGGACCGGTACCCCTCCTCAACCAAAACCTACTGTCTAGTGGGGACCGGTATCCTACGATATGGGGGACTAGTACCCCCTGAACAGAATTCGATCCCCTGCAAATTTTGTTAATCCAACTCTAATCTTTTTCGATCCAACCTCCAAAACATCAAAAATTGACCCTCCTCGAGTTTTCTAAATATTACACTACCAACATATTCAAATCTACGCATCAAATCCCAACTAAATCCCAATGAATTTGAGTTTTTAAAGAGTAGATCTAGCAATTTCTGTCAAAAACGAAATTACTCTAAAAACCCTTAATCTACCTCTAATCAAGGACGAAATTAAAAATCAAAGTTGATATAAATCATCTTACTTGTGTTAGGAACAATATTTTAGAATGATCCAGTTCATATTTGCCTCCAATTGATCTCCCCAAACAATTCTCTCAAGCCTCCTGTCTTCTTCTTCTCTCTAGACTCCATGCAAAATAATTAACTTCCACTAATGAGGGGTTACACCCCCCTTCCTAACCCTAATCAGGATTAAGGCCAAATGACCATATTGTCCTCCTCATTTGAACCCTTTTTCCCTTGTGTACCCTACTCCTAACTATATATATACTTAGAGTATTATATATACATAAAATTTCCCATCAATAGGTAAAATAAGGACCTAAAATAAGGAGGTCCATTTCCCGAGCAAATTTTGATAATCCGAGCCGTCCAATGTCTTTAAAATGTGTTTTTAAGGGTACCCACGAGGAATTGCCAAAACATTTGCTCGAGAATGGCTTGATCCGAGCAGTTTTTCATAAAACTATTTATCTACGGTGTGTATAAAAACT
>NMUG010006023.1:0-12807 GCA_002855965.1 Monotropa hypopitys | reverse complement strand
TCGGGTCCAAAAATTTGACACAATATGCATGTCATATGAAGAAGTTTTATGCATTGTTCATAATCATGTCATTAATTATACTAATCTCTACTGCTTAGATAAAGATTTATGTTGAGATATCCATATAACACTGTTAATTTACTGTTGCTTTAATTTTAGTAATTTCAGTATGCTTATTCATTCCTGGGATTCCATTTCGGGATTCCAGTTTTGGTGTGCAGTACTGATGCTCGCTAGTAGATGTCGTTCACTATCGGCCTGTGTCAAGATTAGTTTAAGGTTTTAATTTCGTAAAAGATGTGTAGAGGTATATATAATAATAAGTATGAACTGAAGATGTTGGTCAAGTTGTTGAACTTTTTATTTTATGTAGTTGTTTCAGACTATCAAAGATGCTTAGTTTATGTTTTAATTTCAAATAGTTTTCAGTTTGAAGTTTTAATAAAAAAGTTTATTTAAAGTTGATAATTAATTTAAGAAAAGATAATTAGTGAGATTTTAGTCTATCCTAATCCATATTTTTTGGTCGGGGTGTGACATAATCTTACTTAACCACATGCATGGTTCGCATATGAATAAATGGTACACATATCTAACACAAACTCATTGAATACCGACGAAGTGCAAAGCAGCCTCCTCCACAAGCCTTGGAAGAAAGGACATTCACATGATATGAACTCAAGGGGATTAGAACCCATATAATGTACTAGGACTATTTAAAAGAATTTAACCTTTAAATGAACCTAGACACTCCTGAGGTTCCAAAGGACTAACCTCAATCACTTGTAATCCCAAAGGTTAAGTCTTAACTCTTAAAAGACTAAGACATGATTGCCCAACTCTCACAAGCCCAAGACACTCTCAAAGGGTCACAACTAACTCCCAAACAATGATTAAGGAGGTCATAAACACTTAAGACAAGTTACGGACCAACTTCGGACCATACCCAAATTTTTACAAAATTTCCCCAGAGGGACCGGTCTCCCGCGGTATGGGGGATCGGTACCCGCCCCCTTGGGTACCACACTGCCTTCCGGGGACCGGTCTCCCGCAATATGGTGGACCGGTCTCTCCCCTCTAAATAAACATTATGCCTTGCGGGAAACGGTCTCCCGCGGTATGGGAGACCGGTCTCCCGCGACCAGAGACCGATTCTGTAAAACTTTTGATGAATCTCTTTTTCTCCAAACCTCTCCAAACTCGATCCTAACTCTAAAACTCGAAAAACCTCACACACCTAAGCCTCCCACACTAACATAGGACATGCATACTTCAATCCTAGAGTCTCCAAACGTCTATAGAGCCCTCAATCAAGGATTTTCTACCAAAAACATCCAAAATCCGAAAATGGAGAAAACCAAGATCTACAACTCATCTCTATGAATTTGAACATGAAATTAAAGGAGAGTGATACTTACAAGTATGATGATCTTCTATGGTTGATAACTCTCTAGAATCCAATCTCCTTTGATCTCCTCTCTCACTTTCTTTCTCTACAATGTTTTCCCTCTCTCTATATCATACTACACAAGAATGTTGGCTAGGGCATTACATCCCCTAAAATTAGATTTTATGTTTAATTAACCATATTACTCTTCCTCATAATCTCTATTTTTAACAATGCCATACAAATTTACCCCTAGGCATCTATACTTTCATACTAATTACCAAATAACTCCATAGGCTTATTTAGGTACATTATAACCCTTACTTACAAATACTTTGCCATTTCGAATATCACCCTTATAACAATTCAATTATTAATAGTAATAATTAAATTAAATCATTAAAATGGAACGGGTGTGACATCTAAAACTTCCAACTCCTATTCCTCGAATCTTAAGCCTCGGGAAGGTCCAAATCTCAATGAATCCAAAATTTAATCCAAGGGTCATATGGAAAATCCTCAAATTATCCAGAATGAATGAGAAAAAGGAATATAAATTCTTGAACCGTTATAGAAGCTTCAAATCCACAAAAACTTATTAAATACCGGGCTTCGGGCTAACAAAAATGTATAATTAGAGAGTATAAATAGGTATATTTCCAAACCTGTCAATTTTCAACACAATTGGTCGAAGCCAATCATTCGTGATCATATTCATGTCGAAAGAAGAAAGATGATGCCAACCAAGATTAATTCCAATGCTAAGGGTATTTTAGTCATTTGTATAGTTGGCCCCCAAGATGCCATTTTTTGTATAAACATATTAGTCAAGACTGGCATACCACAACGATCCTCTCATCAAAACGAGAAGAATGATAGTACTCGGGGTCAAATCCAGCACCAAAAGATCATTTCAGTCGTGGAGAAATTAAACCAGAGCCGAACGAAGCTGCATGGATCACTAGAAGCGACACAGATTTATGTGGGATGCATCACTAGTCAAATCTTGACATAAGAAGCTTTCAAAGTGGAAGAAAAATGCCAAAGGAGGGGTCCCACCACTCACCCAAATAAAATGATGACTCATCCAGCATTACAAGGGATCTGAGCTTTTACGGTCGCAATCCCACTTTGTGTTCGCAAACTCGGTCACTTCCAGAATTCTCCAAAAATGCAAAAAACTTTCTAAGATTCACTCCAACATCAGCTAAATTTTGGCATGGAATTTATATTTTTTTTAAATTGTCCTTATGCCCACTTTTCACAACTATAAATATAAAACCTTTCTTTCATTCCAAAACACACAAAATTCATATATCCCTCTCGTCTCCAATGAGTTTCTCTCTATATAATACTTGTTCTAACCTTGTTCTTGAGAATTCTAAAAATTCTCCAAAAAAACATCTTTTCAATCCATAAATCCCTATCCAAGTCAAGAAATCCATAGTTACCTTGGGTGCCGAAGTCGTTTCCCGAGTCTAGCTTTTACATTTTCTAAGTTGTCGTAATGAGGTATTCTGTTGTAATTTCAATTTGCACTTCAATTTATCTACAATTTAATTATTATTGTTATTCTGCTTTAATTTCGCAATGTAGATGATTAAAATAGACCTAGGTTTATCCTAGTAGAAAAGTATGTTTGTGTTTGCGGTTCGTAAATGGATTTTCACATCAGAAATGCTAACGGTTTAAGCATCGGTCTATTATAGTCTAATAATCCACTATATACTATAAAATAGAGTATGCTCTATCATTGCCATCGTAATGAGTCTTTTATATTAGAAATACCGTGTTAATAAACACTAGATTATCAGGAATATTTGTATCCGTTATTGTCAATTTCGTACCTGTATTTTATTTGCATGAATAAAATCAAGGATAATTGATAATAAAATAAAAGGTCAATTGTTGGAAAATGTAGTGCCGAAAAGGGCGATGTGGGATACCTAACATTTTCTCCACTCGTAACAGTAAATCTTTGAACCCATATTTCTAATACGCAAATCAAAATAGAGTCACTACATAAAACCATCCTCGTATCAAATGAGACATTTTTATCCTCGTATTGGAATCAAATATTTTTAACTTCATATTGGAAGAAAATTTTGTTTTTATATGAACGAGAAATTTTAAGTGACCTAACACACCCTTATCAAAGTTAGATGGTGACTCCATAATTTGTTCAAAACTGCCACAATTGTGCTTATAAAGCATTTATTTTCATAAAATCGACCGCATTGAAGATCCAGGTACAACAACGTGCTTGTGATAAAGCTAGTCAATAGCCAATCTATCTAGTTGGAAATAGCCATGTAAGAAGTTGGATATTAAGGTTGTATGTATGAAGCTATGAAAGTGAATATTTAAATTGTGAATATAATATTGTGAATGTGTTAAGTAGAAGAGAAATGTTGGTAAAGTTGTGATGATAACGTTGTGGTTGTGTAAGGTAGAAGAAGGAGTATGTGTATTGTATTGGACTATCATTGATTATCACATTGAATATTATCTTGTCGAAACTTTGTCAAGGAAGTTAGAAATATAAAAAAAATAAAAAACATATGTGTTTGTTAAGAAATAAAAGTTAACTATAATTATCGTGAATACAATAGAAAGCGGTGTAAACGTTGTTTATGAATAAAAGACGTGTGGTGCGTTGAGCGTTGAGAAGTAAGAAGTTAATTAATGATGATTGTCGCGTTGATTATTTTATTGTCAATAGAATGTTAATTATTTGTTAAAGTTGGTTAGTAGTGTTGGCATACATAATTTTTCATATCTAACAAACTCCTAAATTTTTTTGTTGTCTTTAATTTGCTTGAAAATCTAGATTATGAAGCTCTTTGAGGTCATGTCAACTACTGGTTGGAAGTCGTGGCTGGAAGGTGTAAGAAAGTAGCTTGTTTCATTTAATGTTTTAGTAGCATATGTTAAATTTGGGTCTGTGAAGTGAAAAGATGTTGTAAGTTGTATTGTAAGTCTTTTGTTGTATCTGTTAAATATTATGTGGTGGTTTATTATGATGTTGTTTTATACTTGTATCTTTGCGGGTTCCATTGGCGTCGTATCAGAACAAGATGTGATATGTCACCGTCATCACTTCACCACCACCACCACAACTCCATATCCGCCACTCTACCCCCACCACCAATACCCTCACCAACTCCTCAATCACTACACTACCACATTATTTATCATTAACTCCTCCATCACTACACCACCACATTATTTACCACAAACTCCTCCATCACTACACTATTACATTATTTACTATCATCACTCTAATACCGCCATCATCATTCCATCACCACCACCACAATACTCCTCCATCACTACACCACCACATTATTTACCACCAACTCCTCCATCACTACACCATTACATTATTTACTATCCACTCTAATATTGCCATTATAACTCCACCACCGCCACCACCACAATTCCTTCATCACTCCTCCACCACCATCATGATATTTACCAATATCACTCCATCATCGCCACTCCATCACCATCACTCTACTGTTGCCACTCTCACACCACACACACCCCAACTCAATAATTACCATCACTCCACCACCACCACAAGTTAAAAAATTAAAATAAATACTCATGGGTGTATCCCCAGCAGTAGCAGGTCGTGACTGGTTAAAGCCAGCCTTGCTTGCACGGGTTCGAATCCCACTGGATACGAAGTATCAGGGATTTTCGTGTGCAAGTGTACAGGTGCGGTCATGTACATAGGGACCGCTGGGTAAACCCGGATTTATCCATTCATATGCTTCTGGGTGGCGGCAATGTAGTGGGGTACACCATTTAAAAAAAATTAAAATCAACTTGTAACAAACATGTTTTTATCTTATTTTTATTTTTAGTATTTTCATAACATGTTTATGATTTTTGTTTTTACCTACAAAAACAGAAATAAAATTTTAAATTTTTTGAAAATTAAAAAGTGAAGATTATAAACTTTAACAAAAAGAACCTAAGATTTCTAGGATCTGAGGGAGACCAATTAAGAATGGGGGGTTCTATATACAACCACTTATTTACTAAATACAACCCAGTTCCTAAATACAGCCATAGACCACACTGTTATTTTTATTAAGTACTAACTACAGTCCATTGCCTCTCGTAAAATAGACGAAAATACCCCAACTTAAAAAACCCCATCGTCAACCCCTCATTATTGGATGAAAATCCCGCCATAACTGAAAATGACGAAGATCCCATCGTCCACCCCTTCGTGTACCCCTCCATTTTCCCATGACGATGAACTTAAATCCTCACATCACCATTGTTAACCCAACCAACACAAAATAGAGGTCGCAACCGTTTTCACGTCTTAGGTAATGAATGAATTTTGGATATTTAGTTCTGGTCACTTATTATTTTGTATCGTCTTTTATTCGTATATTCAGTGCCGACGACATTTACTGTATCGTAAGTCCATGTCCGATTATAAACGCATGTTCCGGCACTTATTCTTTGAACCATTCATTCATATTCGGATCATAATTTTTGAAACGAGTCAATGTTTTCGGTACTGAGTATACGAAAATTATATCCGTACCCTAACTATAACGTCTTCGTATATTCAATACCGAAAACATGCACTGTAGCGGAAATCCTTGTCCGATTAAGAACGCATGTTCTGGCGCTTAATTTTTGAAGCATTTGTTTATATTCAGAGCATAATTTCCGAAACTCTTTATTTTTTTCGGAAGTTAGTATACGAAAGGTTTATTGTGCTATCTATTGTACGTTGTTCCGATAAGCTGTATGTTGGAAATGCTTCCTCTGTCAACAAAGGTTTGACATATTATTGTTTTATTTTTTTGTAGATAACCAATGGCAAGGACAAGGTTAAACAAAGCTGCTATTTCTAGTACGTCAAACACTGAAGGTTGTTGTAATCGTCCAACAGCTTCTACTAGGCAACGTCGGAATGATGAACACAATGCATTTCCAGATGATGACGCTCTTCTAAGTAGTTATGCCAAACGAAAGAAGTCAAGACATAATCACGACGAACATGTCGTCAGTTCTGTTGTTTCAATTGAGCCTCCTCATAATGATAATGTTGATTGTCCTACCGTTGGTGATAAGTCTTCTCACGATGACAATGCCCCTGGTCCTGTTGTTGGTGATGAGCCTACAAATAATGACCAATCCGCAGGTCTTGTTGTTAGAGATAAGCCTAGTAACGAGGAACATGTTGTTGTTGACGCGGATGGTGTAGACGGTGTATGTGCCACTCGCCCTAGTTTGGCATTGGAGAACCACAGTCTCCTTGGAAGCATAACAACGCACGTGGCTACAATGATATGGTTTGGCGAGGTATGTCTAATGTATATGGCCATGCACTATATTGAACTAGAAAACATTACTCTTAGATTAGACCATGTACTTACAATTTTGATTTATATAAGAATGTCCCCTCCTTAAATGTAACTCACATTCAACGTCCTTGGGTAAGTGGCCAATAAATGAGATTAAAGAGAATTCCTTATGGCGGCAGTTGATAAGGGAATCGGTCTTGTATCCTCTTGTACGCACCACATATGGTTATTGTAACAAGGTCATAGTGTCAGCTTTGGTTGAGAGATGGCACCCTGAAACAAACACCTTCCATCTACCATTTGGTGAAATAAGAATAAGCCTCGATGACGTAAAGTGTATTTTGGATTTACCCATTTCCGACCGGCCAATACGTCACGATATTGTTGAGGATGCTGAAACACATCTACAAACATGTCTTGGTGTAACTGAGGATGTAGCCAGGGATTCTATGAAAGGTGGTATTTTCTGTTACGTTTGATTGGCTACGTAAGACATTTACCGACTATAGCACTTCTGCCAATGTGATTGATGTGGAAAGATCAGCATGTGCTTACCTACTCTACTTACTTGGTAGCACTCTGTTTGTTGACAAAAGTGGTACAAAAATTTCAGTTATGTATTTGGGTCTACTGAAAGACTTGACTTGTGTGCAGATATACACATGGGGAGCTGTTGTATTGGCTTATTTGTATAGGCAGTTGGGCCAAGCCAGTAGGTGCAACGTCCACCAGATGAGTGGGTACATGACACTATTGGAGGTAAATATAGTTATTCGTATTAATGTCGTTTTATTAATACGTTGTTTCTTTAGTCTTTTGGCTTTTGAAAGTTTGATAAATATTTGCACTATAAGCTTGGACTTATAAGTACATCCCTATGCTACGTTCAGCACGTAACATTGGTTTTACTGACAAACTACCACGTGCTTTCCGGTGGATTCCTAGAAGGGAGTCTGCCATCTTGTCACTACAGTACCAGGAGATGTTGGATGATCTTCAAGTCCATGAGGTAATAAACTTGTTATGTTCCACCATTAATATATGTGTTAAGAAAAGGCTTTAAATGTTTTGTTTTGTAACAGGTTCTATTCAACTCGTACATTGACAGGCGGGCATGGCGCAAAATTGAGCCCATAAACTTCTTTACAGGGTGCATATATGGTGGTGAAGTGGTTGAGCCTTACCACCCAGACAGGATAATGAGACAGTTTGGTTTTGTTTAGGGAATTCCTTCTTCACATCCGATTCAATTCACTGGTTTGCGCGGGAAGTATGCATCTCAGTACACAGTGGTTTAACAGTTCACTTCGACCCAATGGATTGAATGGAAGTACCACTTAGTGCCTATGAAACTAAGACAGTCGCTTCTACATCTATCAGACTCCACACCAAATTATTTGTCGTGGTTTACGAAGATCTCTCACGTAAAGTTGTGTAACCCCTTGGATAGGTCTTATTTACGTGCAGGACAAAGCAGTGAAGTACGTAATATTCATGAAGAACAGAACTCAAACACATTGGAGCGGATAAGATGGGAGTTGGCCAATGGTGGAGAGGAAACCGATGCCTTACGCTCTGTTCTAACTGAATTAGAGAGAATCCTATGTGGAGATGTTTGACTTGATGTATTTACTGTTGTAGCGTAGTAGTTGTGTATCCCACTTTTTGATTGTGATGTTTTAAGCCTCTATGTAGACTAGAACTTTTATTAGGTGGGCGTTTATTACTTGTGTTAGTGAGGGGTTCTGTATTACACACAAAGTTTATCCCTTTTTCCAACAAAAAATGACTGTAAGTGTAAGAAAAATTATTGTTTGTTGTCTTTCAAAAAAGCCAAAAAATGTTTCGGATATTCAGAACCGATTTGTGTATACCTTTACGGAACTCACTTTCCGAATATTGATTGTCCAATCGGATGTTTACCACCGATGCAATATAATTCCTAAATACAACCCATGCATTTTTCTAAATACAACACGCAAAGAAAATATTATAGTCCTACGGACTTTAACTTCCAAATTATTGGCTCATAACTGATAGTGAACACCGAACATAGGTTACTATATTGGAACAAAACTTCCGGACTATACACATTTGTTCGGATACTAACTTCTGAAGTATTCTGTAGTTCACAGGCATGGACAAAATGATAAATTTCAGTTCATTCTGTTTAGGTAATTGGTTGTACTCCGCATTTAGGTTGGAGTAGTTTAAATCACACTTTAAAAAAGCCAAAAAAATTACATGTAACAACTCATTTGTCTCACAGCCAATACATGTAATTTAAGTTGTTCAAAATACACAGTACATATACAACCACATCAAAAAGATAAATAACATGAAATTTGAATTATTACTTGTGTTAGTCAGAGGTTGTGTATTACACATAAAGTTTATACTTTTTCCAACAAAAAATGACTGTAAGTGTAAGAAAAATTATTGTTTGTTGTCTTTCAAAAAAGCCAAAAAATGTTTCGGATATTCAGAACTGATTTGTGTATACCTTTGCGGAACTCATTTTCCGAATATTGATTGTCCAATCGAATGTTTACCACTGAAGCAATATAATTGCTGAATACAGCCCATGTATTTTTCTAAATACAACACGCGAAGAAAATATTATAGTCCTACGGACTGTAACTTCCGAATTATTATCTCATAACCGGATAGTAAACACCGAACATAGGTTACTTTATCGGAAAAAAACTTCTGGACTATACACATTCGTTCGGATACTAACTTCTGAAGTGTTCTGTAGTTCACAGCCATGGACAAAATGATAAATTTTCAGTTCATTCTATTTAGGTAATTGGTTGTACGTTGCATTTAGGTTGGAGTAGTTTAAATTACACTTTGAAAAAGCAAAAAAATTACATGTAACAACCCATTTGTCTCACGACCAATACATGTAAATTAAGTTGTTCAAAATACACAGTACATACACAACCACATCGAAAAGATAAATACCATGAAATTCGAGTTATTAGCCAAGATGTAGATGTGGAAATATCAGAGCTCGAATACAATTGTGAGGTTCTTCTTTGTGATATTGACATACATATGTGACCGGTTGTGAATGTTAGGACAGAAAGTGACGTAGTCATTAATGACTAGGCATGCACTGATTTTGACCTTGCCCTCAAACAACTTCTCAGCCTTATGGTGTAGGGATGCTAGAATTGTCACGCCCCGGATTTTCAAACCATTTTTTTTAAAACAATTTAAATAAAAGCAGGGGAAACATTACTTGTAGTATCTACACATTTCATTCTGTTCTCATTACATTTTATGATACAAGTGATACAATATCAAGGAAAAATGGAGGACTGCAAATGCCGTACACAGCTACAATAGTGTAGAACTACAAAGTGAAGTGTAGTGAGGGTCCATCCCACCCTCGGGAGACAACAGAAAGAAAGGAAAGAGTTGCACAACTAAAGAACCCTGCAAGTACCTCCAAAACCCAGCGGCTGATTGAGATCCAGACCCAAGCATCCTCCTAGTCCCTGCAACAACCTGGGGGGACCACGAAGGTCTGAGCAAACCACGGGCTCAGTAGATAAACTCCTGACCACTACCAAACATGCATGGGCGGTGCATGCCTAGGAGGGGTCAGTACAAGTAGAAGCTGTAAAGGAAAAGCAGCAGTAGAGGACAACACAAGTAGTAAAGCGGTAGAGAAAGAAAGAGAGAGAGAAACACAAGTAGTAAAGGTGACTGGGCTACAGGTCCGTCTACTAACCTCCTCAAGTGCAAGGGAAGTAAAGGTGTCAAGCCTAATGGCTAATCCAACTCACTCACAAGTCATCACAACCCGCACTCTGCTAAGGGAAAGAGGTCTACAATCTAACTAGATAAGGTATCCAATGGACTACTAGACGAGAGTCCGTAAACGTGTGATACATATATATACATATATATATATGGGTGTACGTACTCAAGGGACAACTAAGCAAGAGTCCATTAACCATTTATTCAAGTGTTCATTTCCTATTATTAGCCAATCGTTAACTTTGTATGTCATTCACTCCAAGTAATGTACTGCATAGAGGAAATCCTAGACAAGGCATTCCACGTCATTCATTTAGATCCCAAGACTCCTAGACAAGGCGTCTAATAATTGTTAATGTATCATTTGAAGTCCTGAACAAGGCACTCCGTATTTCTTTGATGTTGATGAACTATGAAGGTACATTCATGTTTTCTTTCTTTAGTCCATATAAGATATCTTGCCCGAATCCTAACCAAGGCATTCCATTTTGTTTTCATTATGTTACGAACCCCTGAACAAGGCGTTCCACTCTCGAGCGAGTCTTCAATATTTGAAGTGTAGATGGGGCAAGGCTTGATTAGCGGCACGTCTACCCACTAACCAATCCTATCCAGTCATTCCCAAATAACGTTGGGAGGACTCACGTTGCCCCCATTGTGCACAATGTCGTGGATGGAGCGACCATCCCAGGACCCACAAGCCAAGGGCGTCCTGTATCAAATAATCATGATCCCTCATAATTGTTATCGCATCCGGGAATCCCTAGCCAAGGTTGCTTCCCATAATATTGATGCCTGAGAATCCCTAGCCAAGGTTGCTTCTCATTTGGGCTCAACAATTTGTTTCATGTGTCATAGTGTCCGGGAATCCCTAGCCAAGGTTGCTTCCCTTAATATTGATGCCCGAGAATCCCTAGCCAAGGTTGCTTCTCATTGGGGCTCAATAATTCATTTCATGTGTCGTCGACGTAATTTAATACGGTACATGATATAGTTCATGAGTTCATTCTACCATTTATCCTATATAACCGTTACCAATGTAACAACACCTAACCCAAGGCTCGTAAATCATTTTTCTTCCAATATTCCATAATTTCATAAGTTCATTTATTCATATAATATCTCTTAGCAATCACTAATAATACGACAAGTGTACCGTCATTCTCGTTTTCATTTCACAGTTTACGTGTGATGGATTCAAAGTTATGTACGAGTAGCCCTCGTGGGACACATCCTCAATATTGGGAGTTCATTTGGTATTTTGGACAGATTGTTGTCTTCCCACCTTTCAACCTCAACCTTGATCACGTCAAGGGGGAATAACCAAATGTCCGCTTTTACAAGTTAATCATCAAATTCAATGTCAACGACAACAAGCCCAAGTAGTGTCAACGGGAGAGTTTATGCTTCTAACTTCGGCGATGCCAAGGGAGTGTCAACACAATCAAGTGACGTTGCCACAATTTCATTTTCGGTCTACCTCAAAGGGTCCACATTTGTGACTTTGTAACACTCAACCCATCGCGACTCAACCCAAGTCTTACGGCTTATTCAACGAGGCCCAATTCTCCCAAAGACCCATTTACGATTTACTAAGTCATTTTACCGAGCATGTGGCGTATAAGAATTTAGGGGTGACCAACTAATCGCATATCCACAAATCAACACTCGTGACTTTAACCCAAGTTCATGTGATTCTACTAAGGGATTTCATTCTAAACCCAATGCTATACAATCACAATTCTATAAGAATCTAGGTACGACTATAGGAATCACACACACACACGCATATACTTGATAGAGATCAAGAATTTACCCACCGGAGCAATCGCCGGAGTAGTCGCCGAAATGTCGCCAGAAAAATGTTGTCGCGAACCGAACCCGCCACCGCATAGATCGCCTCATCCTCTTCAACGTTCCTCAAGACTGCATCTCCATAGCTCCTCACCGGAAAGTCGCCGGAATCCAAAATCTCACCGGATGAGTTCGCCAAGTGGGTTGCCGGAAACCCTCGCCAAGGGAAGCAACATTTCTCCTTGCAATTTCTTGATCTAAGCACTTTCACAAAAGCTCTACTTTTGAATCTTGGAGGAACGAAGAAAATATGGGGCTCACCGGAGAGCTTAAGGTGAGGAGAACAAGGTTTATTCTTGGGAAATCTTCATTTGGAGCTTAGAGGATGAAGATATGGAGGAGAGAGAGAGAGAGAGAGAGAGAGAAACTCCATTAATGAAGGTAAGGAGAGAGAACTCGTTTTTAGGGTTAGAGAGAGGAAGAGATGGGTCAAAAATAAGTTCTGGACAATTTTTT
>NMUG010006022.1:0-12804 GCA_002855965.1 Monotropa hypopitys | reverse complement strand
AGGCGGACGTGGTAGGTGTCCCTGTCAGCGTTCGCTCCATTGTAGTTGGGAGGAGCAAGCTCCAGCCACACATCGTTGGGTATTCCATACTCGGCCCTGAAGGTTTCAAGGCCTTCTGGAGTGTCGACAAGGGACCTGAAGAAGCCCATAGCAAAGGACGAGACCTACGCGAAAGAAGGAGAAGAGAACAGAGAAAGGAGTTGCAGAAGGTTTAGGGTTTCAGGTGCGCGGAGAAGACGATGAAACGGGTAACTTTTCGAAATCTCCCAAAGGCACGCTTTAATAGTGCGCGCCTATACACTTCCCAAAGCGGCGGCACGCATGGGACGATCATTCCCAACGGTCGTCTATCAGCCTCGAGCAGTGTGCGTGGGACCCAACTATTAATTGTGCATTTATTGAGGTGCCTCTTCAGAGGATGACGGTTGTTCCTATCCGATCAGTGGGACGACACCGTTTTGGAGACTCGGAGCTCAGCCTACTTCCGCTGTGCGGCTGAAGCAGCCAGAGCTAGGGGGCAATTGTGGTAGGGTATTTCGAGATTTGCCACGTGTAATGCTCACAGCCGCGCAACCTGTTCCAAAGCGCGGGTACAAACCGCCACGTCACCAGTAACTAGCGGTGCGCGGGTGAGGTCTGTCCCTGCGCGGCGAGATCCTCCCCAGCACAAAGAGACTCTCCTCAGTACGACACGTGTCGGACCAGACCTGGTACAGCCAGACATGTGTCCCAGTAATGCCGCTGTGCGGCACCCAGTAATATAGCACACGGAGGCAAACAGAAAAGAAGTACACGCGTCAGCCTGCCAGAAGGCGGCGCGGCAGCACGCGTGTCAGGATCCTCTGACCAAGACATTTCCAGTCTCCGAAGCATAAAAGGCATGCTGTCTTGTCGGGAGTGTGGCAGACCCACACCCTGCCCGAGAAAGGACAAGTGTACGGTCCAAGAAAGTATCTCGTTCCCAGTGAGAAGCTGGGAACCCGGAAGGCCAGTATATAAGGGACACTTCATCCACCTGAGAAAGGTACATGCTATTTTGCTCCCAGAATTCCCCTGTGCTTGGAGTTCATAGTTCTTCCTAATCCAATGACTAACTTAGCCATCAGAGAGCCTTCCGTCCGCTAGAGGCGGGAGGTCTTCTGACGGTTTTCTTTGAGCGCAGGCCTAGGTACAACCGGAGCAAGCTAGCAAGGAGTATACAGTCCACCCCCAAAGTTACCGTTTACAGGCGAGGGTAGAGTAAGCACTTTTTACCCCCGCACACACATGAATAACTAAAATGATATAGCAATGCAGCAATTGTTGGGTTTGTGAAGCCTGATTCAGTTTTGTATGCCACATGGTTGACTATAACGGGGAGGGGTCCAGGGGTAGCACCCAAGGCAAGGCTCGGGGACAATGCCTCTCAAACGTAGATAGGGTAATAGAGTAATTGGTGATGTAAATTCTAGGTTATAACTATTCGATATACACAATAACCAATGTATTTTGCACTCTTTCAAATTCAATACAACATAACATAACACAAGTAGTCCCCAATCCTTGAGCGTATAGGCAGGAAAAAAATTGGAGACCAGAGGCGGATACAGCATTGGCCCAGAGGGGACAAGTGCCCCCCCTCACTTTTCCAAAATTACACATTTATCTTATTTTTTTAAAATTTATAATTTAGTCCTCCTATTTTACCATATAAATTTTAAATTTCTACAATTTAACCCCACCTCAACATAAATTTTTATAATTTTGCCCCTCCTGATACAATTTTCTGGATCCGCCCCTGTTGAAAACAAACCTAACTTTTGACAATATTCACAAAGTGACTTCTCTAATAAAATCACTGAAATAGTGACCCCTTTACCGTCAAAAAACGAGGAGCTAAATGGACGTTTGTTGCGGAATCATACCCCAAATCAAAGCCAAAAGACTTAAAAAAGAGTAGACCCAAAAGCCCAAGTTACTTTTTATGCACATTACTATGCTTCCTTCAATCAGCATCCAGAGCATCAATATTGCACAACACTCTTTCAAATTCAATACATTGTAAATTGTGTGAGTCGTGGATGTACCCAATTGTACTTTTGAAGAACCACGTAAAAATCTCAGTGTCATGCTTTGCGTTCTTGTCTTGATTATTTATTCATGCGAATGTGCATGTGTGTGTGTGTTTAAGGTGATCCCACAACAGCAATAAAAATCGTTGGGCGAACTCATTTTGCGGAAAATGGGACGCATTTGATCCAAGCCCTTATTGATCGGAATTCTAAAACCTCTGGAGTTGCACCTTCCTTTTGACCTGTGCGAGTTCAGTGCATGGTTTTTCTTAACCCCCCAAGCCCGACACAGAACGAAGGCATGGCCAAACAGCCCGTTGAGGTGGGCGAAAAGCTCCCTTCTTATCAGGGAAGAACCTGAGCCAAAGCCCGACTTTCTTACCAATTAGAAGGAAGAAAGGAGCCGCTTACCAAACCCAAGTAGGTCATTGACTGAATACTAGCTGAAAGAAGATTAGAGGTACCCATAGACAATAAAAAGCTTGTGTAAAACATCACTTAGCAACTGGCATTAGAAGACCAAATATGTTTTGGACCTTGACACTCAGACAATATATTTTTGTTATCTCGTTAAGAAGATGGCTAAGGGCTTGTGGTACAGCAGAGAATACAATAACTGTAATCAACTCCAGGAGACATTGATTTACACCTTTTTTTTTTTTGAAAGGATAAATAACTTCACTATGCATGATTCCAGTAGGTCCAGACTCATGCTTATGTAACAGAGTGGAAAATCATGCAAGTGAAGGTAATCGCAAAATCACCTCTTTCTCATGAGCTTGAACAGAATGCTGGGCTGTGTTTGTGCGCAAATCCCAAATCATTAGATAGCAATCATCCCCCACAGACCCAAACAAATTTTCATTCTTCAAGTGCCATGCTACATCCTCAACCACATTTCCATGAGCCTAATTCACAATCGTAACATTTAACTCGGCATTAAACACCATTAACACAAAAAAAAAATGATATAACAAACACGAACGAGAGGGTAAGAGCCAAACTAACCTCATAAACATGCATCGTGTTGAGCACTTTATCTTGAGGCATTGAGGAAACATCCCACAAACAGATCTTGCAATCATTTGAACCACTCAAAAGGTAACCCTCTTTTAATTGGCTCCAAGACAAACCATACCCTTCTTTATCATGACCCCTCAATCTCAAATCAGGCTCACAAGATCCTCCTTCCTCCATCATTGTGTGTTTGCTACAGTCGAATACATACACTTCACGCCCACTTGTCTTAGCTGCAATAACAGATGGATTTTGAAACATACATCGTGCTCTATTCACCTCTCCATCAACTTGTATCTTTTGTATTATCTCCACCTGTTAAAAAGAAAAACTCATTTTAAGTTTGCAATCTAATTGATCTCCCTCCCTCTCTCCCACACGCACGCACAAGTACATAGGTGCACAAGGAAAACACAAACAGTTAACACATACATCCCTTGATACACATGAATGACACAAGATCACGCATGCAAAGGTGGGTACATAAGTAGAAAATCCTCCACTAACACATACTTTTGGGACTTTCATTCTACTCTTTATAGCCTAACCTCATTCTAAGACAGTTCCAGAGGAAAACCATAATATTCATTTGCGCACCCATCTGACAAGTGTGTGAATACTACTGTCAATTTTGGTTGGCCAAAGAGTGGGACCACCTCATTGTTTAACCCATTGTATGTTCACACACGAGTGTGCATCACCTGTCAGTTGGGTGAACAAAATTTAAATCATTTCCAAACAGGTAGGAAGAAACATGCTCTGTTTACAAAATCGCGAAACGAATTTACAAATGTCGAATACTTAGAAGCTATTTTCTATCACCTAACATGTTAGACAACCATTTCAAATCCCCAACAAAAAAATTCAGCTGGTAATCAAATCAAATGCCTGCAGTCCATACACAGGCAAAGAGAAAGAAAGAATCATTTTAAAATTTCAAACTAAATGATTCAGTTGGTAATCAAATCAAATGTTTGCCGATCATACACAGACCAAGACAACGGAGAATCTATCTATTCTAATATATAAAGGGGAGCACATGTTTGGTATTGATAAAATTTTGTCATCCTGTCAATTTTTTCCAAAATTACCCTCTCACTCATTTCCATTTGCACACCCACATTGTGTCCAAAATTACCATGTCACTCACTTCCACTTGCACACCCATGTTGTGGGTGGCCCAATTGCTAGTACTGTATATAAAGGGAGAGCATCACTCTCATTTTGAAGTCGTGTCACATTTTTTCTTTCCAATTAACCTTATAACTACCTTTTATTCTTTTATACATTTCACATCACACAATTTTTTCTCAACCCTCAACTTCAACATTGTCCACTTCTCACCATTTCTCCTTCAATTCTCAGATTTTAACTGAAAAAAAGACAAAAAAAAATGGTACACATTTTCAGATCTCAAATTTCGCATTTTCAACTTGCAGATGCATGTGCCCAGTCTCTAGTCAATATAAAATTTCAAACTAAACAAGATTCAGTTGGGAATTTAATCAAACATATGGCGTTCATACACACGAAGCCAAAGAGAGCGCACAAGCATAAAACATTCACTAAATGCTTCAAAACCCCACCTTGGGAATCACGGGATCAATTGCCGTTTCTGTCTCCATCGACGTGACAGGGTTACAGGGGAGGAGAGCATCGGCAACCATGAGGAAGTTGGGGCAGTCATCGGCTGTGTGAGTGCCCAAAATCAGCTTGTGCACGGAGAAGGATCCTTCAGCAGGTTGCGGTGGATAGGGAAGCCATTGCACGGTGAGAGAAGGCCACTCGAGTGGGTGAGAGAGGACAAGGTCGTAGAGGAATGGGGTGTTCTTCTTCCATACCGTGAACTCCTCCTCCACCACCTGCTCAACGCCCGACTCTTCCTCTCCCATCTCTCTCTCTCTGTCTGTGTGTGTGGCTCTGGTTTCCCGCCAAAATGTTTAACAGTGTAGGGAGATCCGAAGAGTGGAGTCGAAACCGATTTTGCAGGCGAGACTCAGAGATTTTCACAGTGGAGGGTTTAGCTTTTGGGCCAACGAGTCTAATTCGGTTCAGTGACGGCCCAATATGAATGTCAATTTACCCTGCCCCGCCCCTGTCGAACAGAGTTTTTTTTTAAAATTTCGGGTATTGGATAGGGTTAGGGGGAGGGATTTAAAAACCCAATGTGTTTAGGGACAGGTTCGGATTGATATTCCCCCGCTCCGAAAAAACCTGCCCCGAAATTTTTTAATATTTTATTTATATTTTTATTTAATATTTTCAATTTTGTAGGTAAAATTACTTTATATTAATAATATTTCTCATTTTTTATTTTTAGTTAAACTTGTTTTTTGTCATTTTTATATAATTTTTGTACCATGTTAATTTATTTTTTATTGATTTACATAAATTTAATGATAATTTACATTTTTTTTTAAATATTAGAAAAATAAGACGGGACGGGGCGGGCGCGAGTAAACCCGATACCCGATAGGGGCGGGAGCAGGGGTGCCAAAAAAATACACAGTCGGGTTAAAGGCGAGTTAGGGGCGGGGACGGAATTTTACGGAGCGGGGCGGGGTACGACAAAACCCGCCTCATTGCCATCCATACATCAAACAATACAAGTTGCCAACATATTTCCTACTTAAGATAATGAATGTTATAACCATAATTTTTAATCAAATTCATCCACCTAATGGCGGTCCAAATATTTTGGTTGCCCTAGTTTCAAAATCTAATTTTTTGCCCTTACCAAAAGAAAAAACTTTTAAAAATTTTTTTTGCCACCAACCCATTGGGATTTTCCTGGCCCATGGAGTTGCCCAAACCCAAGGGCTTGCTGGGCTCACCCCAAGGCCGATACTACATACACCTACGTTGCCTCAAATTTAGCTCTCTCTAAGTAAACAGATATTTCAGACTCTGATGATTTGTATAGATCTCACAAGTGACTCTATAAGATAATGTCTCCAAAGTTTGAGTACAAGCACAACTCTTACCAATTTCAGGTCATTGGTAAGATAGTTCTTCTCATAGTTTTCAATTGCCTAAATGCATAAGAAATTGCCTTATCCTTTTGCATCAAAACACAACCCAAATCCTGAAGAATTGCATCACTATAAATCAACAAATCGTTACTATTTTTAGGAATTATCAACACCAGAACAGACACCAACCTTTTATTCAACTGAAGAAATATACTCTCATAATCATTAGACAATTCAAACTTCACACCCTTTTAGTCAACCTAGTCATAGACATGGCTATAGATGAAAAGTCCTCAATAAACCTCTGATAGTAATTTGTTAGTCCCAAGAAACTATGGATTTCAGAAACATTAGTCGGTCTCTCCCAACTCATCACAGTCTCAATTTTCCCTGGATTCACACAAATGTCCTTACTATATATCACATGCCCCCAAAATACCACATGGTCCAACCAAAACTCGCATTTGCTAAATTTCTCATACAAACGTTTCTCCCTCAACTTTTGTAAAACTAGCTTGAAGTGATGTTCATGCTCCTCTTTCAACAGAGAATACATCAATATATCATCAATAAAGGCAATCACAATGAATCCGAATAATCCTGAAAGACTATATTCACAAATCTTCAACTCTGTATTACCCGAAATTTTAAACAATGCTTTCTTTCAGAAACAATCAATCACTGCAAAATGAGAAGACAAGAAATCCATGTCCAAAATCGCATCTAACTTAGACATAGACAAAGGTATAGGGTCGACCACCAAAGTCTCACCACCCACCAATACTCCACATCCGGAATAACACGACCCAAGCTTAATGACATCTCTTACTAGTATCGTCACAAATAAAGTATACTCTAACATTTTAACATATTTTCCCATGAAACAACAAAAGAAGTAGAAACAAATGTGTGCGGTACCAGATTCAATAAAAAGCGTGCAAATATGTCACATACTCTAATAGTATATGTCATCATGTTCGAATTGGCATGTGAAGCCTATCGATCAAGTGTAAACACCATGCCATGTATTGCCTGTCTTGTGGTACCATTGGTTGCACTACCTGTCACAGTTCTTACTGTTGCTGCTCGTATCTAATTTTATTGCTAAGGACACTAAATTTCCTTGTGCCCAAACTCATTGCACATATGACACCACAGTCTAAGATATCAACTGGAGTCCCAGAGGAGAGATCCGGATCAGTGGACAAGTCACGCATCGCTTGGTGGATGTAAGTTGTGTATGCTATAAATAATAGATCATGAACCTACCTTGCAATAGGGTTTTTAAAGCCGTGCGGGCATCAAAGCCCATTGGAACTTCCCAATTAAGTGTGCTCGTCCTGGATTAGTCCAAGGATGGGTGATCCCCTGGGAAGTCCACTGGGACTTGGCGGCCAAAGCGGACAATATTGTGCAGGGAGGGAGCGGTTCATTACATATGGTATCAGAGCCTGCACCAACCGAAAATGTGGGACCAGAGAATCTTTACCCCACACGAGGACATGTGGTCCAAGTGGGGGATATTGTGACACCCCAGTCTAAGGTGTCAACTGGAGTCCCAGAGGAGAGATTCGGGTCAGTAGACAAGTCCAACGCCACTTAGTGGATGTAAGTTGTGTATGCTATAAATAATAGATCATGAACCTACCTTGCAAAAGGCATTTTAAAGTTGTATGGGTGTTAAATCTCATTGGAACTTTCCAGTTAAGCGTGCTCGTCCTGGATTAGTCCAAGGATGGGTGACCCCCCTAGGAAGTCCACTGGGACTTGGCGGCCAAAGCAGACAATATTGTACATGGAGGGAGCAGGTCGTTACAGAACTTGAAATATTTGAATGCATATGCCATCTCAGTACAATATTTCATCCTATGATCTAGAGACCCATAAGAGAAAAATTTTCTGGGGTACCCCTGATCACTCACACCAGATTATCGATTATCACTCGACTCTTATTTTCCTTTCCAACCACTTCCTTGACTATTTTGATTTCTCTTACCTCCACCACTTTGTCCCTTACTGAAATGGGACATGGACTCACCACCATTAAAACTACTACCACCCAATTTTCCACCACCATCAAACCTCGCCTTTTTATATATTTCCTTACTCTCCCGAATATCTTGGATGTCCTTCCACATCCTTCTCGCCTTGTCTACGAGATCAGCATAATCTCTCTCTAAATAATATTAATCTAGAAGCCATCTGAGCCGCAAATCGACCCCTAAACCTCCAGCACTTCTTTCCATCAGTGTAGTAGCTGAACCTCAACTGGGTACGGACCGGACCCTCATAGCCGGATCAAATGGCCAAATTCGGATCCCTTCCTTATAACTCAAGGAGAAATCCAAGGTCGTCGACATCACGGACCTCCGGCACAACCCTATGCAATTGAAGGACGGAACCGGTGGTTCATCATGCGGCCTTCATTGTCCAAAATATATACACAGGACATACGAAGGAGCCAAGTCGGGCTGGCCATGCGGCCTCCTTCAACCTCTGGCATATCCAGCTCGAACATCAAGGAAGCCTTGCGTGACCATCCCCAATTGGGAGAGGGCACAACTTCCACTGACGGACGGTCTTATGCCGAAGGGGTCCACCATCGGCAGCGATAGGGAACAATGACCTCCGGCACGGCAGCACACTGGGGCTTGGCTATACAACTGTTGATGTGGCCCGGGTCGACCCAACGACCCAGCACCATCATAGGGCTAACGTCAGCACCAGCCTCCACGGTGCACATCACACGCTTGCACTTTTGGCACCAAGTCAGGTTGGACTATAAATACCCCATTGAGGTACTATTCACGGAATCGATCTCCTCTAAACTTTCCCAGCTCTTCAACTCTCAGCTTCCGATTACCTCTATCTCTTACAGTTACTGACTTAGCCATCGAAGGCCTCTCTCGGTCATTTCCGACCGATGGGCACTAACCTTTGTCTTTCAAAAGTCAAGCAAGTAAAACCCTTTTCTCTTATAGGTGACCCACTCAGTCATCTGAAGCGTCCATCCCTTACCGTCCGGACATAGCATAGAGGATTCAAAAGGCTCTCTAGATATTAGTCACCACACTCGGTATTAAATCAATAGTAAATCACAGTAAATATTCTACACCACATATGCAGACAGAAATACTATGCATATGATATCTGGGAGCGACCGTAGTTGGTACTCTTAGCGCGTCCGCGCCACACACATTCTCCACATTATATGATTAATCTACACATTGAATTAAATAAACAATGTATACTAACATACTCACAGTAATCAGTCTGAACTCCTATCGATTACCCCTGCTTCTTTTGGGAATCGATTCCACTTGTCTCGTCATCTGTACAAGCTAAAATCATTAATATCTGATTTAAATAAATGCTTGAACAATAATTAAATAAAATAAAGAAGTAAATTTAAATTGTATTTATCAAGGTATAACATATTTTCCTCATTTTCCCCACATAATATGAATTTCTAACATGTATAAACCTTAAGTTTAAAGTTCCAAACAATTTGCCAGAAATCTGTATTGAACCCGTAACCGGTTACCCTAAGATGTGCTACCGTTTGCGCTACCACAACCGGTTACCCAATTGCAAACCTCAGCCGGTTACGCAATATCAAAAATCAACTCTGTGCAAAACTACTGAACATTGCGATACCGGTTTCCCACACCTAGGCGCAACCGGTTACGCATACAGCAAACTGAGAACCCAGAAAATTCATTTTCACTGTTCATCATCGTTTTGAAACTAAAATTCGTAGCAAATATTCCTAACAATTCAAAACAGTAACTATAACTTCTGAACATAAAGTATCTTCCATCTAAAGCTTAAAAACATAAATTTATGGTTTCGATTGAACCAAGACTCTTCCAAATCCAAACCCACTTATCAAAATCATATCAACACCAAAGAAAACGTGAGGAACCCTGATTTATGCTAACAATTCCGGAAAGAACTCATACAATCTTCAAATTAAATCCAAACTAAAACAAGTTATAATGATCTTACCGAGTAATTTTAGGATTTACAGCCTCGATTCCCTTTGATTTTCATCAAAACCCCTTTCGATTCTCTCTCTCTCTCTCTCTCTCAACGTTCTCTCTTTCTCTCTCGGCAATTCGGGTGTGAATGAGGCAAAACAAATGTCAACTGTTGTATATACGACAGTCCAAACTATTGGACACTAAGAGCCAAAACCCACCGAACAAAAATTTACAAAATTACCCTTACTTATCCGCTATAGCGCTACCGGTTAAGCCCAATTTGGCGCTACCGGTTACGCTAGGTGCAATTTTAACACCAATTTTTTTCTCAGTTCTGCTGCACCTTCCCAATTTATAACATTCAACCTACCGACTTTAAAATTCCTTATACAACACTTAACAAAAATAACACTAATCACTTCTAATTCCCCATTTGGCATAATAAATCTATTAACGAACATTTAATTAAATTAAATGACGTATTTTTCTAAGTCGGGTCTTACATTTAGCACCAGATTGATTTTGTTCCGACAGCCGCTCTGCCAACCCGGCCGCACTACTGGATGAACCCCAAAGAACATGAGGAGCTGAGGAGCCAAGTGGAAGAGCTGATAGACAAAGGGCATATAAGGGAGAGTCTGAGCCCTTGTGTGGTACCTGCTTTGCTGACACCTAAGAAGGATGGTTCACGAAGAATGTGTGTGGATAGTCGTGCTATCAATAAAATTACTGTGCAGTACAGGTTTCCTATTCCACGGCTGGACGCCCTATTGGACCAACTCAGCGTGGCCTCAATATTCAGTAAGATTAATTTGAAGAGTGGTTATCACCAGATCAGGATCCGGGAAGGTGATGAATGGAAGACTGTCTTTAAGATTCGAGAAGGTTTATATGAGTGGATAGTCATGCCTTTTGGCCTATCCAATGCTCCAAGTACTTTTATGAATGTCATAAATAAGCTATTCAAACCCTTGATTGGAAAGTTTTTCGTCGTCTACTTTGATGACGTCCTCATCTATAGTTCGGACCAAGTTACTCATCTGCAACACCTCCAGTAGGTCTTATCTTTATTGAGGGAAGGCCAGTTCTTTGTTTCCTAAGCTAAATGCTCATTCATGATGACTAGTGTGCTCTTTCTCGACTACGTAGAGATTAAACCTTGGGGCATATATTTTGATGGATCCAAAACAGATAATGGAGTTGGAGCTGGCATAGTTCTAACATCACTCAAGGGAGAACTTATTCAGTTTTTATTTCAATTGGATGAAAATAAAGTTTTATCCAATAATC
Source organism: Monotropa hypopitys (assembly GCA_002855965.1). Lineage (NCBI taxonomy): Eukaryota > Viridiplantae > Streptophyta > Magnoliopsida > Ericales > Ericaceae > Monotropa > Monotropa hypopitys. The sequence goes on along the minus strand of NMUG010006022.1, from coordinate 1,491 downwards.
AAGCAGAATATGAAGTCTTAATAATAGGCTTAAATTTGTAAAAGAATTGAATATGAGACATTTGAATGTATCAAGGGATTCATCGCTTGTTATTCGACAAATTTTAGGGGAATGCAAGTGTTATTACCCATTGGTGACTATTCAATTCGAAAAGGTGAAGAAGCTCCTTCTATGATTTGATGATGTTTAATTCCAACACATACAAATATTACAAAACAATGAGGTTAATCAATTGGCCCAAATAGCCTCAGGTGTCAAAATACCAAAAGACTGTAATGAAAATTTGATAAAATTCCAAAAGAGGTTTTCACTATTTCTATCGACAGGGAAGACTGTCAATTGGAAACTATGGCAATAGACATATCAAAAGATTGGAGAATCCCAATGAAAAGATATTTGTCTAACCCTTCATAAATAACAGACACAAACACTAAATATAATCCCTTAATTATGTTTTATTAGTAGATGATCTATACATAAAGATATTTCATGATTTGTTGCTTTTATGTATAGACAAACCACAATCAATGATAGTCATGAAAGAAGTTCATGAAGAAACTTGTAGATCACATCAAACTGAAAAAAATGAGATGACTTATTAAAAAGGTATGATTATTTCTGATCTACCTTAAGAAATGATTGTATTAAGTATGCTAAAGAATGTACAAAATATCAAAAACAAGTGCCAATACAACATATTTAAACTTTTTAATTACAATCAATTGTAAATCCATGACCTTCAGAGGTTGGGCAATTGATATGATTAGTGAAATACACCCTGCTTCATTATCACAACATGAGTATATCATAGTTGCTACTGATTATTTTACTAAATAGGTAGAAGATTACATTGAAAGGAATTTCTCAAAAGTAAGTTATTAACTTCCTGGAAGTACATATCATCTATCAATTCAGAATTTCAAAAACTATTATAGTTGATTAGGCTTCTATCTTTGATGATAGAGAAGTTATAAACTATGCCAGTAAGTATGGCATAAAAATTTTGAATTCTTCTCTATGTTATGCCTAAGAAAACAGTTAGGTTGAGTCAACCAATAAATTATAAAAAATACTATATCAAAAATTATAAAAGATAACTCAAAAGAATGACATGATTTACTGTCAATAATATTATGAGCGTATACGACTGTTGGGGTCCGAACTATCAGAAGGCCGGAGCCACGACCTCCACCAGGAGGACCACAGTGCAGACCAGCCAGAAGACGGCCGAACGTATCATAGCCGGCGACAAAGCCTCTTTGGGGCTCTCTCCGGCTCGGAGACTCAAAGCCCAGAGGAGGTGCCTAGCCGACGCTTCCAGCAGTAAGGGTCATGCGACCAAGCAAAGCTTCGACGGCAACCGGGGCCTCTCTGGGGCTCTCTTCGGCTCGAAGACTCAAAGCCCAGAGGAGGTGCCTAGCCGAAGGAACTCACAATCAAGGTCGAGCGACCGACTTGAATATGGGCCGATGAGAAGGCTCGTCCGGGATC